>DWJZ01002521.1:0-19233 GCA_018249125.1 Asbolis capucinus
CTTTGCCTCTTCTGATATAGGAGAGGCCAAGATACTACTCAGCCGGCCAACTTCCATGGATCTTGGCAAATGTAGCAACCTAAAAGATTCAGTTCGAATACACTCCGTCAAAATGTGTTGAACGTCTTCAACTTTACCACATTCAATACAGTTAGGAGAAACAACTTTCTTCATTAAAAATGAAAATTTATTCGACGGGATTTTTCTTGCGTTGTTACATTGAAAAGTTGTTACAATCCAAAATATGAGTGTAAAAAATGTACCTATTGTGAGGGCTTTATAAGAAAATTTTTGGCATCCTTTTTGGAGGTTACAAAATGTGTAAGATTAACGGACTTTACAGCATACTCCACTCTTGTTCCAATGCGGATTGGTAGAGAGCCAGGGGTACTCTCGTAAGTTTTTATGTCATTATAAAGATAACCAGAACCGACAGCTTTAGGTGTGCTCGCAGACCCGGAAGCGCTTTTGCCACTTTTGCCTCAATAACTATTTATATTTAACGATGACGAATTTCTCTACAAACTTTCATCTCCTATTTGAACACCTTTTTAGGTAAAAAAATATTTTATCTTCCTTTTCAAGTTCTAGTCTATCTCTGTCTCACTTTTCATCGCAATCGGCACAGTGGCTTAGACGTAAAACAGGCAGAGAGAGAGACAAACAGAGTTACTTTAGCTTTATAATTTTAATTAGTGAAGATTATGTTTTCAGTTTATGAACCACATACCTAAAGGAGGCTCCATCTGCCGGAAGGATAGTCTGTCGAGGCTTCTACGATGCATGAGGAGGATCTATGGCTCTATATATGATTTTAGGTAACCTATTTATTCTGCATTTCTAAAAAAAAAATCCATAATCTTCTTTTCATTGCTTATTTCCTCTATCTACTTGTGTACCTGCTTTATCATAATTTCTCTGTTCTGATTCCTCATCCATAAATTGTCTGGAAGAAATAATTCCTTACATAAGACTTACCTACCTACTATACGTTATTAATATAAAATTCTGTAATCTTATCTCTTTCTTGGTGTACAATAATAAGTTGTAAATATATGAATCTTTCGGCCAAATTCAATTTGAAATTTCATTTCAGAAGCCAAAAGAAAGTAATAAAATTTCCATAAATACCTACCATCAGGTGACCCGTTTGTTCGTTTGCCTGTTTATCCAATAAAAAAGATGTAAACCTTTCTTGAAGACAGGATAGATAGACAAATGTATATCATGGTATTGAATAAGGGATTTTATTATTACCCGGTTCAACTGACAATTCAGGACAAAAGTATGAAAACTCTGTTATTCCTCGGTGAATAATTTGAAGTCCGGAATTATTTTCCTCGTAAACACGAAATGATTTTACAATAACGTAAATCTTCAATGTTAATTACATTACCTGCTTTACCAAAATATGTATATTAATTCTAGAATCCAATGCAATTTTAGTGTAATAAAAAAATGACACGCGACCTCGTCGATTCATGAATTTAGAGTAGATAACAATTTGGTAATCAAATGCTAATTTCATTTTTCAAATTTATTCACAATGCTCAGTGATTCATACCGTTTCATATTTTTATATTAACCGTTGTGAATCGAACATGAAAACACAATTCAAAGGGGAGATATATGAAACTCAAACTGAGATAGGATATATTTTACAGTTACATATGTACATGCATTGATGAAGGCGTAGGCGTAAGTTCTGATTAAATTAGACCAATGATAAATAGGAGACGTACTATAACGCAACTGATATCTCTTTTCACATCTGCTCGTATCGCAGTCGGCAAATATGAGATGTCTACCCTCTTCTCTACTGGGTGTTTAAGTAAGACCTGTCCTCTCCTCTTATTTCTACTCCGGTGCAACCTGGACCTTACCTGATGCAATGCTCATAAGCTCTGCTGATCTGTGAAAGCCGAAAATTTAGATTTTTTCTTGATCGAATATCCTCTCATACGCCAAGGCAGCAGCTGTTTGTCGGGGCAAATAATAGGCTTAAACAAATATTCCTTTGCATCATAGGTTTATGTATCAGTATGCAAATGAGAAACATTTGTTGATTGTATTGTAAATAGTCGGGCGACTACCTGTCTCCGTAGTCAATCGTCCACGTCATCGAATCGCTATTTGAATGGAGCCCGTTGCGTGTCGCACGACCCGCACGGCATTATCTAATTCTCTTTTTATAGCGAGACTGGAAAAAAATACAAATTTTCACCGGGACTTCATGTTTTCCGATAATGAAAACGGAATCCTGCAGCTCCCGGCATGACCCCGCTTCTACACGCGACCGTTTCACTAATTCCACTAGTTAATTTCCGTTATCAAAATTTATTGGTGTCTCATGTCATAGGGAGTTGAAACGCGAAGTTAAGCAAGTTTGTATTAAGATAAAAACTATAAGTAATGCCAAGTTACATATAATTCTGAAGCCAATCGTCGATATTATCAAGTTGATTTCATCATAAAAATGTGTTTAAAACTGAAGCATTATAAAAGGTTCCTAATAGGCTTGCATTTGACCCAACTAAAGTAATAAATTAACATACACCGCGAGTTAAACTAAAAACAAAAGTTAAAATCGAATCGGCTCTATAGCATTAAGTTGCGGCCGCGGTTATGGAATTAAATTCGAAAAGTTCTAAAGGTCGCATTGAATATTCTTCCTGTCTCCCCGGCTTAGGTGAAAGTTCGAGGTGAAATTAAATTATTGTTTTGAATAATAATGAACAACGCTTTCGCTGCAATTACCTCCAAGTGGTACCAAGGAGTTTGCGTGATGTTCTATGAAAAATTCAATGTCATTGGATTTGTATAGTACCCGGTAATTATGCTATGACGTTTCTACTGTTCACGCATTGCCAGCTATGATTCTGTAAGCGCTAAATGACGGCGATTATAGCCTTGAAAGGGTGAAGCTTGTTAGTACCCTAATTAAAGAAACTGATATAATTCTTCTGGGGCTTTTATTTGTGAATTTACAAAAGTAACTATTAAATGCACACGTGATTTTGACAAGTATCAAGGATAAAGTCTTGCTTTTGAGCCTTCAGCTGGAAAAGTTTTCTTGTGTGTACAATTGTACATCTCTTTACTACCATTTATTCGTTACAAGATGCGTTAACTTATAGAACCAGGTCTTTTTTGTTGGAGTTTACTTTGTGGTTGTTGTTATTGCCTAGGTTTATTTACATGAAATAAATGAAATAAAATTTAACTTGATCATCTGAACGGAGAGGTAATCTTCGAAAGTAAAGCCCACTTACTATGTAAAGGTACTATGTAAATGAAAGGTAGAGAATGCCACCAGGCATTAAGTCCGCCCATTGTAAAAAAAAATACAATAAAGGATAAATAAAAAATCACCAATTCACTCTTGACTTGAAGACGATTAATTATAATTACATGGAAATACCGATGCAGGGCACTAATTCTCGTCTTTCTTGGTATGAGGGAAGACGAAGTAAGACGAAGCGCATCTTTCGCACCAATGGGATGTTTACAACGAAAAGATATCCGTCGTGTTTTAAATCGTTATAAGGAAAGAATCGTTGGGAATATAATGGACATGAATAGGACGGACGAATAGTTTCATACCAGACATAAATATACCACAGAATTTAGAACGTTTCTTGATTCGTCGAACCTGGAATCGCAACAGCGCAGACAACGTGGACAAGTCTTCAAGTCCTTTTACCATTTGTAATTTACAATTTTAAAATTTTGACTTCCTTGGGATACAGAAACATGTACACTATTGTATCAAATGATATTGCGTGACATGAAAGTCTGTTGGTTGTTGGTATTGAGCTTTTGAGTACATACGAGCTACCAGCAATTTCTTCTATGCATAAAGGAAACGAATATATTTGATGCTTATTTCAAAAGTTTCAAAGTTATATGAAGTTTGTTTCGTAATATCACTACTTTGAAAAGAGCAGGAATTTTGTTTTTACACTTTCCAAAGTCTTTGTCGTTAAGTTTGTGAAGGTTATTTGAAAGTGCGTCTACAATATGCACGGAATAATAAATATTTTATTAAATAAAATGGTTGTAGTCAAATTTTATCATCACCATATGATCTCACTTTTCCGCAGTCCATGGATTGTTGTGCCAAATGTAAAATAGCGCATGCAATGGCTGATGCCAGCCAAAAAAAGCTAGTTTCCGCAAATTTGGCTGTTTTCCGCTATCACTGAAACGATTGTCAAACAACTATTAGGTGCTGAATTTGGCTCAAACTTTTATCATATTTCCTTCGTTTTTTCTTAGAAAAAGACCATCTACGTGAAGAAAGAGGAAGGAGAAAAAACATTTATTTTGTGAACCTCTACAAACTTTAAAACACAAACGCGAACTTAGTTTACAAAAACAAACAAATTCTGATTTGATATGACAATCGCATGCGATCGATTTCTCCTTTTATGAGTATGTTGCATATGAAGAAGTCTCATTTTTTCTTTCAGCCCTCCCTGCTTCCATCTGCCACTGGAATACGCCAAATTCGTCTCGGAATGTTCTCGACTGCGCCGCAGTGAGGATGCCGGCGACAACGTCGTGTGGATACACAAACCTGTTGCACAAAGCCAGGGTCGAGGGATCTTTCTGTTTCGGGTAACGTACCCTTAAGATACTATTGTACTCGTATGAGTCCCGTCCATCACATCGAAGCTCAAGGATTCAAAGAAATTAGTGCTTGACCACAATTCCATCTGATGGTAAACAGCGATGTGGTTTAGGTGGTAAACCGCGCTAATTTAGCAAAAGCTTATACCCTCTTGACTTGAAAACATTAACATTGTAATCGAACGGTAACACACGGGTAGCTTATTCCAATCCTTCACAGTACGCTCGATAAACCGGATACCTGGAGTGCCTCGTGTCGTTAGATGATAGAAAGAGAGGGAATTAAGTTATGATTATTCAGTAATGAAATGAAATGAAAAGTTTTTATTTCGTTTTAGGAACCAATAGTTCACTTAATATAGTAGTGAGCTATTGGTATTCGTAATGGGCACTCTAGTTATATTATCAAAATAATACCTACATATATTCAAAATTACAAAACAGCTATCATGCGAAATAGTAGTACCAGTGACGTGCATTGACGAATAGTTTGGAGTATTTTATTCATATTTGGGAATTTAGTGCAAGGAGTGTACGAAACTACTGTGGTTGTACGTCGCTAAAATAGCTAGTCCGGGTTACAAATAGGCCTAGAGTGCATAACTTATTTGCAAACGGTACAAAGTGTAGTTAAACACGCTATTTGGAATGGTTTCTGTTTGATGTTATGCTATAGACATAAACAGATGTATACTGGTGTGTACATGTACTTTCCTCATAAATGATGATAACAATTAGGTAGATATTTTTGTCTATAATTTCATATGTTAATTGTAATTTATTTAAGTTGCCAATCCCTCAGTATACTTATGAGTTCGATAACGTTGGAGAGTGTGCGCAGGAATTACAAGAGTTAATTCCCCTATCCCCACCATTGAACGAGCCGACGCACGGCGGGTATCCATACCTTCGTCGTAAATACACCGCTCGTACGAACGTCACGTTTCGCCTCGTCCTTTATTATTTATACCACGAAGGAGTGGAATAAGATGACTGCGTCGGTATTCCCGTTTGATTATAACGTAAAATTCTTCAAGTCAATAGTGAAGAGGCCTTTATTAAGTTAGTGAGCTTAACCATCAAAGACTTAAATATTGCCATTTACCATCAGGTGGTTTCGTAGTCAAGCACTAGTTTTTTGAATATAAAAAAAGTCAAAGCGTCAATAGGCTGGTGGCTTGCGTTGCAATAAACGCTTTCGTGCTTCGAAAGCCCGTCCCGATTGTTAACATTAGGAAGAAATCGTTAAGCAATGTCGAAATGCTTCAGATATTTTGGCTTGGTCATTATTTCCTTCCCTATAATCTGCAATGGAGCATCGTACATATTTTTGTAATTTAAATACCTTAATAGACGTACTAAGCCCCTCAACTAAGTTATCTAATTACCAAAAAACAATTTAAATTACCTTTGGCAAAGATGAGGTTTTCCGCCAGGCGAGGTATAGTGCCTGGGGCAGCCAAGCTCCGACTATGGTTTGCACTTATAAATATGGTGACGTTGTAGAAAACTCCAACAGCTTGATTCTGGCTCCTTGTAACGTCACCGTGTGACGTAAGTGTGATGTCGCCACATACTTATAAATTAATACATTTTTATCATTAATAAAATTTATAACTCCATGTTCTCATAGTACCTTACCGTTGCCCCTGTAGTGTAGTACGTTTTGGATAAACTATAAAAAAATACTACCATGATGTTAATAAAAGTTACTAATTCGTCTACAAAATTGTTTTCAGAGTGTTTGTGAGATGCGCTGCGGCAGTGCGGCGGTGGTGCAGCGGTACATAGAGCGACCGTTGCTTATCGCGGGCTACAAGTTCGATCTTCGACTGTATGTGTGTGTTCCCGGCTACAGACCGCTCACTGCCTACATGTACGCTGAAGGGTTGGCGAGGTTTGGTACGTATTCTTCTATTTCATTTTATTTTATATATGAACTTGGTATTTATTCGTGACAATGACAATCTTATTCTACTTGGATCTAAGCCCGGCGGCTTGGTTGATTGTGAACCATCGAAAAAGGTAAGCGACGGAGGGCACGGTCGGTAAGGTGACCGCTAGTGACTTATTGTTGACTGTATTTTTAAATTATTGTGGTCGTACTTGTGTAATTTCATAGTGTAGGTGTTAAATTTAACCATAAGAAACTGGCACTCAAATCAAGGCCTAGAATCTAAAAAAGTGTTAGCTAGTAGCCAGTAAATTAAGTTTCTTATTTAAAATTCACTTGGTAACTGTTACAATTTAGACTTTTAATTGCTTTCTACTTCTGAAGTGGCATTTTATGTTAGACAGTCACGAACCTTGCAAATATTGGGAACAAATTCAACCTCAATGAAAACATTTTGCCTATTTTCTTTGGAGTATTCTTATATTGCGTTTTGGAGATAATGAGGAAATGAAAATATGAGTAAGTTGGAGAAAAATATTTTTAAAAAACCTGCTTCGAAAACTTTGTAACAGATATTTTATACAAGTTTTATATGTACTTAAGCTATTTAAAATATTAGAACTCGGATTTTTTGATAACAATATATATATATATATATGTATATAGGACGGCGTGGTCGATCGTAAATGACTTAAGCAACAGATAAACAAAAAGGCCCGAGAAAAAATATTTATCTGTCACATCTACTGTCGAAAATCGAGTCCTAGAACCTTTACCCCGCAGGCAAGGTTACACTCAATCAGACAACAAACCATACAGTCCGGTAGGTCTAGTGGTTAGTGAACCTGACTCCAACGCCGAAGGTCGTGGGTTCGATTTTCACCCAGGTCAAACTTTTCTGTGATGAGCAGGTATGTGTGTTCTGTGTGTTTGGGTGTAAATATCTATATAAGTATGTATATAAAAATATATACGTATGTTTATCAGTAGTTTGATCACCATAGTACAAGCTAACGCCTAGTTTGGGATCAGATGGCCGTGTATGAGTTGTCCACAGATATACATATATAGTTAATATGATAAGTGATAACTCTCTTTGAATTTCAGGGACAGATAAATACACGTTGTCAGACATACATAATCCGTATAGACACTTGACCAATTCTTCGCTTAACAAGACTGGACCACGGTACGCAGAATGCAAAGACAGGATTGGGAGTGGTAAGTTTTGTTTGAAGTTGTTTATAGATCGGTGGCTCGACTGTACGTGATTAACAAAGTTAAGCAATATTAACCACTGGCTAAGTTAAGGCGTTCGGGCGTCGTAGAAGTTTCCGACTCTTGGATTGGCAATGAATACCTCCACCAATCCTTATTTGGAGAAACGTGGGCAGTATGATCTGGACCAGAAGTGTTCTTCTAAGGGTTCTTCTATTTTCCTTAAAGACCGCTTCCAAAATTTTACTTGTTTCGATGGAATTCCTATGCTTGTAATGTGCTTCTAAAAGCAACTGGATCTTTTTTTAACTCGGCCATAGATTCATTTTAGACCATATATGGAAGAGATTTTCTAGGTTACTGACTGTTAACTTTGATCTAGCAGTCCAGCGGATGCTTTAGTGCCCTAAATGGTTATATGATTTTTATAGCACTTATATGTTTAGGATGCAAATGGACGCTAAAGCAAGTGAGGCGAGCTCTGGTCGGGAGATGGGGGGCAGTGGAGTGGCTGGTGTGGCAAAGGATCAGGGCGCTCGTGACTCTCACCCTGCTGGCCCAGGCTGCAGGCACGCCTCCCGCCAGGAACTGCTTCGAATTCTATGGATTTGACGTCTTACTTGATGATTCTCTGAAGCCTTGGTTACTTGAGGTAAAATATTGGTAAAATGGTATCCAACCGCACCCGAAGTCGGTATTGGTTGCTGAAATCACTTCTTAGTAAAGAATGTGTAAAACCTGCATTTTAGCCAGGTGGTTTGATTCGATTCTAATTTATAAACCAAGTTAAGCAATAGCGACCGTGTCCAAACTTTTCTTCCATTAATCCGAGAGGAGAGAGTGGAGACCTGTGATCTGTGATAAATGAAGTTTACCATTAATAAGTTGCCGCCAACTTTCGATATAAATTTCCAGGTAAACCTGTCACCAGCTCTTGCAGCAGACTGCGAGGCAGATGTGATTGTCAAACAGCCGATGCTTCACGAACTCTTTGATCTGCTGGGGCTTCCGATGCGGCACACTGGCCTATCTTATTTGCAGGGACCGCCAACACATATTACCAGGTTGGCTTGAAACTGCTTATTGACTTCAGTAGATGAAGAGTAAATTATTCAAGGGATAAATAATACATTATGATTTGTTACGGGTAACCACGTATATATATTTCGCGCCGAATTTGCGACTCAGGTATCATGTTCCCAGCTAATCTGTGGTGACGATGAGAAACTTTAAACAGGATGACAGATGACACTAATACATTTGTAACCTTTACGTCCAGTCCGTTATTGCGTTTTGTTGATCATATCACGACACATCACATCTTACATGGTGACATTTATGACTTTTTGTGTTTAGGTGTAAACAAACCACTGAAATTCAAGTTTGTGGTAACTTAAAATCGTCCTCCCTGTTAAAGGTTTTGGGGTTTTTTTTATCTCTATACATAAAATACCTAAAATAATTATAATAAACCATTACATTCCCAGACACTTCCTAATAATAAACCCTTATACAATTATTAATATTTAGAAAAAAAATACCAATAACCCGAGAACAAACATTTATCTGTTACAATAATGTCTGTCCCGGCCTAAAATCGAATCTAAGGAAAACTTGAATGTAAAAAAATCCTGTATTTTACTCAAATTATGTGTGTATTCTGGCAATCTATAGGTATGAAATAGGGGTGAAAGATTTCCTACCTTGAGGATACATGAACCAATCAACAGCTAACAAAGAATTGAAGGGAAACCGATTAATCTTTATACTTTTAATGATAACTGTGCCAAGTTGGAATCTACATTATTCTCTCTTAATATTCAGTTCACGTGAAGGTCAATTTATTCCGTGATATATTATGTGTAGTGCTTGCAATTGACGAGAACGATTATGGTCCTTACAACCTGAGTTATATACCCAATCTAACTGTCCTGTAGCCTAATCAATAGGCTGCAGAGAAGGTCGAGGCAGATAAATTTTTACTTAAAATTTATTAATGCTCTAGTACAATTCCCTCTAATGGTAAGTGGCGATGATTTCTAAGATGTTAAGGTCGCAAACATTGGAATGCCTTTTCACTCTTCTTTAGAAGACTTCACATTATACGTAGCCGGTAATCCTGACACAGTCAAATCATCCTATTCCTTTGCGTTTCGCATAACAAACGATGAGAGAAACCGCGTCGTTAGAATCGGCAAGATGTATTACGGATGGGTACCCGCCGTTGAGTTCTTTAGTGTAGGAACGGGGATATAAACTGGAACAAATCCTGCACACACTCTTCCAAATATACCTGATAGAAGTATGAGTTTGGCTACTCTGTCCCTATTCTCAAGGCTTTGCAAATTAGTTGTATTTTGACGGATGAATGTTTGTTTTTGGGCAAAGTGTGTTATTTGTTGTCCGTGCTATTCAATCTCGAGTACTAGTGCGGGAGTATAGTACAAGCGTTTATTTTTTTAGTTCTCTTTTTAATCCATAACTGTCGCCTTACCGGATGTGGCCTCTTACAATGCGAGCCATAGTCCATCACCAAGTGCAGATTGGTAAACTTCACACACCTTCGAAAACCTTGTCCGTGTCCCGAACCCTGTCTCAAAAGGTGCAAAAAACATATATCGTGAGTACCCCTAACATAGCATAATGTACACAGTCCTTGGTGAGGCGAGTTTAAAATCAGGCATTTGAATTGTTTATTAAACTATTTAAAATTAATCTAATTGCTTATCATATTGCCAACCAGCTACAGTTCGGAAGACGAGAGCGGTGTGGTGAAGGTGACTCAGCCCAGCGCTCCGCCCTCGAACCAGCGCCGCGGCCCGCGGTGGCGCCGCCGCCGCGCCATCCCACTGCACTGCGTCACCATACAGGGGCCCATCACTGACAAGTATGGAGTGAGTATTTGACATTGTTATTCTACTAATATTCAAATCTGAAACTTCTTGAAGACTAAGTAACTCTTTCACGCGAAAACTATTTACCGAATCTAAATTAAATTTGCACACGATTGAGTATTTTTTATCAATCCACTACGTGGACAAAGTGAATATGTTAGATTTCGAGAATTCATTTACGCTCTCGCAAGCTGAACAAAAGAGACTGCACTTCAGCGTCATGAAAATTGCTATTTCATGAAAAAACAAACAATAACCTATATCTCTAATCCAGTAACAATAGTTCAATTAAAATTTCAGTACGGTCTCGACAAACCCAAGGATATTCAAGATGGGCGATTGTACAAGGCATCGTCCGAAATAAGCACTGATGGTTCCGATTTGCAGGTAATAATAAGGAATAAGCTACCCGCGTAAGTGGTCCCGTTCCATTATAATGTAAATATCTTCAAATCAAGAGTGAATAGGCTTTTGCTAAATTAGCGCGCTTTACCACCTAGAAAACATCACTGCTCACAATCCGGCGGGATTGAGGTCAAGCACTAATTTATTTAATATAAAAAAATACTACTTTTCAATATGTAATAATAGATGGCGGTATCTGTTCTTGAAACACGTTACCGAAGTTTTTTATAACTACGTATGACAACATATGATGAGTAGGTTTTGAGTTATCAATAGAAATGATAAAAGGTAGATTTTCGTTCTAAATTAGCATCTAATTTATTCGTTTTTCTTATCTGTAATTAATTTATTCTTACTTTTTATTTTGTTTCCTATTGTATCTCTACTTTTTTATTTTTTTTAAGTAACTATTTAATAATACCACCTTCCCAGATTTCTGTTTAGGCCGTAGGTCAACAGACAGAGAATACTTTTAATATTAAGTCTGCCTTTAGTACCACAATCTTTTGAATTCATAACGTTTTAAATAAATAAATAAAAAAACATTTACCTGACCTCGATTGCGCTAAAGATTTTTTCATATTATTATCGGTCAATGTAATTTGAACTTCATTTTATTTATGAATTATTTGCAGGCGTCTTCGGGTACTGCTATGCCAGCTGAACCGGTAGACGAGACTTGGCGCGGCGGGTATGCTACCGCTGCATCCAGAAGGAAAATGATGAACGCCTGCCTCTGGGGCAATGGTGTCAGATGGGATAAAAGTACCGGCCGCGTGGGCCAGTGGGTCCGGATATATCCCCATTCACTGCCGAATGATGATCATGTTAGTTCTGCTGATATTATAAATAAATGCGAAAGTTTCTGAGAATGGATGCATGGAGATTTGATCCTCTTTTGCGTAAACTATTGAACTGATCCAAATGAAAATTAGCAAAGAAGTAAACTACTCTGGAATAATGCATAGTCTACTTTTTATTTATTTATTAAAAGACACAGCTGATACATGTCACGTGATGGTAAGTGGTGACTGAAGACGTCAGTAATGTTGAGGGTGTTTCACAGAGGCTCTCAGCCGAGCAGGAATATACATATGTATGAACAGGCATTAAAGTATTTCCTGGTTGATTTTAGCTTAAATTTCGGGTATAAATTGAAAGCATACCATCAGGAATTATTAGAGCGGTAATATCCTAACGGTTTGAACGTTGGTCTTTCGAACGGGAGGTTCTAGGTTCAAATCCTGAATGGATCTGCATTAAATTCTAAATGGATCTCTCTATTTATAAAAGTTATGTGCTTATTAGAAGTTAATTATCACTTGCTTCGGTGAAGGAAAATATTGCAAGGAAACCTGCACTGCGATAGTTTCCCATAAAGTTCTAGTAAATTAAATTCCATCAATCGCATTTAACCAACGTACTTGGTAGAGTCCAGCTGTGGGATAGAAATGGGTTCCAATGATGCTGACCGTCAGGATCACACGGTGTGAATCAAAAAATATGCCTTGACATACAGATAAAAGAGAAATTAAACAACAGGAGATGACCTATGGATATCAATGGTTTTTCAATATAATTCCCGCTTTGGTTTTATTAACAGCCCGGTTGAATTTCATAAGAGAATATATTTTCTGTTTCTATGCACCTGCGCGTAGAATTTCGTGTCTTAATAAGCTACTTGTATATTGATTATTTTTTCTTTGTTGGACAGAGAAATAATTAAAGTTGGTGTGTATACATTACAGTTAGCAATAGAAGATGCTCGTGAAAGCGTAGCCCATGTATCGAAGTTGGTTCGAGCGGCGAGGGAGGTAGCCCGCGACGGGCGAGATTCCCGCGCGCCCCGGGACGGCAGTCGGGACGCTGTGTTCGAGGCCGCGCTGCGCAAGAAACTTGGCTGTGGAGCGCAGTTCCAAGTGTGGCTCCCGCCTTTTTAATGTGTTCATGTATTATTATATTATAGAATTTTTAAGCTTAGTTAGCCAATAAATGCTTGCTCAATACTACATCATTTTATTTGGTTTCATAACTACCCCAAATCTGAAAAAAAACAGTAAAGACTGCCGTTAGATATTATAATTATACAGTGGGTAGTAAAACTACCTAAGAAAATTTTCAACGCAAGAACAGAAGAGAAATTCAAAATAACGCAATTTATTACAATGCCATATTCGTGGAAGCAGAGCCTAATGGTTTGAACGCTAGTCTCTTGAATACGAGAACCTGGGTTCAAATCCTGCGCTTATCACTAATTTTCAAAAATAAGTTATGTGCGTCTTACAAATTAACTAGCACTCGGATCGATGAAGGAAAACGTGTGGAACCTAGCTCTCCAGTTCTCCATAAAGTTCTCGAAGATGTGTAGAGTTTACCAATTCGTACTTCGTCAGCATGGTGGACTGTGGTCAGCATCCCTCACATTGTGGAAGGAGATCCAAGTCCAGTAGTGGAACAGTAAGGGTTCGTTATCATGAAATGATGATGAGATGAGGCTCTGGACCTCAATTAGAAAATTACGTAAACAATAAAAACCGCCAGAAGATATTTCAGATTTTGTAGGCTAAATTAGCTTTCTAGCTACGAGTTCACATACTGGTAGAAGTAATATTATTTATACTTTTTATATTTTCTTTAAAAGTGCATTTATATTTTTTTAGAAGTTTCTATAGCCCGCATGGCTTGCGTCAATGTTAGGTTCAACATATTAAGTACATACACCAACAGCATAGAGCATAGGTGGAACAAGAATAATGGAAAACTGGTTCTCAAGTCACAACACAACGAATGGCTTGAGGGCTGGCTTAAGCAAGACGGTGACACTAGCCAGGCGGGCATCACAAAAGACTATAATGCCAGAAATAATTTTTAATAATATAAATGTTTAGTGTCCACGATAATGAAAGTTTAAAGTAATATAATAATAAGACTTTTAAAAATATAAGCAGGTGACTCACGACAACTGGTTTGCCAGCACGGGATTGAAGTTGGTATTCTAAGCGGACCTGAGACTGCGCCTAATTTTAATATTGGTTACGTTCGTAAAATACACATTCTATCCTTTTTTTCGTAAATTCAGTTACCAGGAAAAATCACCTTTTATTTTTGAGGATACTGTTAGCCGATGTCAATTCCAAGATTCCATAGTACATATTGGCAGAAGAATTTCAGATCGATTCAGAAAGTTTTCAGATACAAATAAACAAACAATATTTTCTTCCTTCCTTTAGCACATCTCTAAGGTTGATTGGCAAAGATTGCTTTTTAGCATCTAGTTCATCTTTTGTTCCATTTTTTTTGTTGGTGTCAATAATAAGTCCTTACAGTGAGCTGTTGGTGAGTAGCGATATTATGGACCGGGTGTTCCCGGGCGATCCTCCTGCTCCATATTTCCAGTAGGTAGATCGGAGATTGAGAAACAGGCCCCCACCTCTGCGCTTGCCTTCATTGGCCGGCTAGAGTGGAGTGGCTATAGCTATATGCTCAGGGATGAAAGTGTTTAATGACGTAATAACAAGGAACCCAGCTCTTAGATAGTGAAATCGATACTGCACCTTCCGAGACCCTTAGCTTCTCACACCAATATTGCTCCCGGGCATATTGTTATGCCAAGTTCAGTGAGTGGCAAGTCACAACCTTCCTCATTTGCAATTGTCATACAATTTCATCGGCAGTTTCAATAGTATCTTATAGCCCATTTACCAGCTCTTGACATTACAACACAATAGCCTAGTAAATAGAGTAGAGTTTGTCTGAAAATAGTACCTGTGCACGGATGTATCATATTGTGCAATCGAGGGTGGTATCCACTTTGTGTACCACATCACTTTATATTAAGGTGTCTCAAAGGGGCCTCTGTGTCTTGGATCTGTATCCCCACGCACGCCAAATGACCGGGTCCACTACCATCTAGGACCCGTGAAAGTCATTGATGAGATGCATAATAAAAATTAATATTTCGACGCCAAAAACCACAGATGAGAAGAATTAGAATAATTACGGGACAACCAGCACATACGCCTTATATCACGTAACGAGTACATACAAATGAAACTTGATAATAAGTTCATCCGTATTTGCAGTCTGGCTCCAGCTAATCAGGCGAGCTACGTTCCTGTTTTGCCCCGAGCAACCATTGTACAACATCCGATACGGGCATTCTATTCTCAGAATATGGTTTCCATCAGCCGGATATAAACCTGAGTAGATGTAATGGGATGAGCCTTTGTTTTGATAACATGCACTGGTGTAAGTTATAATGTTATATGAGCAACGTTTGTGTGTAGGCTTTAAACACCTATCATCCTTATCCATAGTAATAGTATAAGATCTGTGTATCTGTTTGTTACCTTTTTACGTCAGAACGAAAGGAACCATTTTGATGAAACTACGTACAGAAGTAGAATAGAAATTAAGGAAAGACATGGGTTTTTTTTTAAAAATCGGCTTAATGGGGTTGAAATAGGAGATGAAAGTGTGATCAGGGTCAATTGGGGCTCATGCCTAAGTGAGCAGCCCGTTGGAGGGGTCTCGGTAGTTAGGCTATGCTGTTTCCCGAGGCCTTCCCACTCATGTGTTAGGAGATGAAAGTGTGTACATGAGTTTTTCTTCGAAGATATAAGCATGTCACTTTGTATTCATGTAGTTGATGTGGTATTTGCTGTATAGGGAGGGATCGTAGGATGTTTGACGTAAATTTGACAAGATGGAGTCTTAAAGTGGATCAAAAACTGAAGCATCAAATGTATGAAGGTGACATATCTATAGTCACAATATCATGAACTGAGTTAAATTTTTACAAATGGGCGTCAAGCAACACTCAATTTACCAGTCAATTATACTTTTATACAGAAAAATAATTACAATAATCAATTTAATTGACTTCACGTATTCATGAAAAAAATTCACCATAGGATCTCGTAAATGCAAAACTATAAAAGCCCATTGTATTCAACTCCCGTTACATTTGATACCTGCCCGTAGTGCGACACTGCGGAGCAAATGGAGCATTCTATGCCATTGTTGTGCCATTGCATGGGGCTCAATTGTGGCACTGTTATTTCAGGACCAGTTATTTTAACTGCCACTGTACTAATATCGAGCTTAATTTTTTTTTTGAGTTCGTACTAATTTTTGCCCGCAGCTTTGTCCGTGTCATGTGTTGATAAATAGTTGGGTTAAAAACTATTCCATGTTCATTTTCTAGATATGGTCTATCTGTATGCAAAGTTTCATCTTAATCCGTTAAATGGTTTGGGCCTGAAGGAAAGACAAACATTGAAACATTTTCACAAACTTTGACATTTTAGTAGGGAGTAAGAGTTACAACCCAATAATGACTTACTGCTCGGATCGAGTTTCTTCTCTTAACTGAAACAGCTTCGAGCATACTCCACCACTGCCACAAATCTCATTGGTGAAGATGTGTTACTTGCCAACCCTCCAATTGCTTTAAAAATTTTTTGAGTACTTTAGTAGATAAGTTAGTTCTTGATTACGGTTCCACCCATCAAAAGATTTTTAAGACGTTTTAAGTGAAATTGACTTGGGATTGACCTCCAACCGTTATTCAGTTAATGATGTAATTTAATATATTTCCAATGCATTTTATATAAGATAGTAGCTATGCGCACTTCTTTAATAATGCCAATTTCCTAGTCCTTGGTCTACGTAATTTACGTATTAGGGGCACAAAGTTATTGTTTCACTTACTAATATATAGATATAATCAAAATTAACATACAACTTAACATTTGCCATGCTATTTGTTTTAAATCCATTCCTGTTATTAATATAATACCCGCTTATGTCGTTTAAAAATATTTTCCGTGTAATGCCGGTAGCATGCAGGATATATGGGCAGTAAATCTGCAATGTCTCCAGGAAGCCAGGCTCAGATTAAGGGCGTTATTGTGCCATACGTCATGTAGGACCGCCTACAGTGGGAATATATCAAAACAGTCCAATAATGTGATAAATGTAATTGTCTATGTAATTCTTACTTTTATTGAAAATGCGAAAATTTGGGGGGATGGATGAATGGATGTTACCCTTCATGAAAACAATACTGAAAGTAGCTGTATTATATTATGCATAGGAATCACAGGTTACTTTTTACTACTTATACAAAAATATATTGATAATTCGATGAAAATTGTTAGCTAAGGAATTTCAGGTCTTAGAATTTATAAACGCAACTCTCCCCGCGTCGCTTCGTCGTATAGCCAAAGGCCGTTAGTGGGATTCTTAGCATTACATTTTTTAATTAGTGAAACATTGAATAAAAGGATCATTAAATTTTTAAAACCATCGTTTTGGTTTTAATTCCTTACTAAAAATCCTCAGTAACCGTTACTCCTAAATAAGTTCTGTAGGTGACGCACGCGTTCCTGGTGCTTTGCTATGGTTTTTCCATCAGGCACTGATAAAGGGTTAGCTGGGGTAGTGTACCTACCTACCAAATGTTGTAAGGATATTTTATATATTTTTACTATCACGGTACAAATAATATTATTGTTGCTTTTACTGTAAGACAAGACGCGTTATAATTTTTCCGTGTATTCCCTACATGTCCCATGTTCGGTCACTAACCAGTTGCAGATAATGGTTGAGAGGCAAAACTGACTAAGAAACATTTACCAAATTTTAAAGTACTTAGAGATATTTAAAGTTCAAATATTTAGATTAAAAAAGTACATTAATAAAATGTATTTTTAGTGAGTTTTTTCCTTTTACGAAGGAAAATGAATACGAGTATGTTTCTTAAAGTTAATTTTGGCGATTTTTTTCTGAAAATTGGTTCTTTTCTCAATTTTTTTTTCATTCAATAAATAAGTGCTTGACCGTGATGGCACACTAAAGCATACTAATTTAGTAAATGTAGCTAAGTCATAAATTTGAGCGCTTCTCTTAGACATCATCGCCACTTACCACCGGGTGGTATCTACGTCGAGCATTACGTCAGGTAAAAAAGTCAATTTCGCCTTTTAACCGTCGATATGTATCATAATTTTCATAATAGTTGCATCTCGAATTAACAGAAGCATATAAAAAAGTCGTTATCACACTACACTAGCATCCGCATGCAGGAAATATTTAGGCAATTTGCCTTCATTCATACTGGAAATGATTGTCATATTGACGAGTGGGCTATCAATGCCTCAATTGCTCTATCAGGCAACTCAACCCGTCAGACTATCAGTGCACCATTGTACCTGACTCGATTACCTTCAGATCTCTCTCTAATGAGACCGAATACCACGTCGGAGTGGCAGATCGATAATTTTAACTGACATGACATGGGAATGACATTTATTTCGAAAAAACATACCATTTCCTGCTTCAAATATACCCATAATTCCCATCGTTGCAACATCCCACTACCGGGCTCGGATCTCCATTTACAATGCGAAGAACATAGTTCATAGTACAACATGCTAGCCAAGTGCCGAATGGTGGACTTCACACGCCTTTGAGAAATTTATTAACAACTCTCAGGAGTACAACTTTTCTCCCGATATTTGCGCCGTAGCAAGTGATAATTATAATTTCCATACGTTTTCGAAACAGCGTTTGGCGTAACGGATATCAGAAAAAACATTTGTTCCTGGAGCATTTGGGGCTGTTGGTCTATGCAGGTATGGCGAACATCTATTTATATTTAATAAGTTTGCGCTTGACTACTCAACCACCTGATGGTAAGTAGCGACGTAGTCTTTGATGGTAAAGCGCGCTAACTTAATAAAAGTGTATTCATTTTTGTTTATTTATGTATCAACGTGCTATTTTTTTCTAAAGAAATATTTAATTAGAGAATGCCACTAAACATTAAGCTTGCCCTTTGTGGGACCTATGTAGTTTTAGGTTAATGCAATAAGGATTTCGTTCGCCATTGGTTCAACATTACTGACCTAGAGGTAAATTTTATTGGGTTCGAATTTTTTTTTTTTTTGGACAATTCACACACGGCCATCGGACCCCAAACTAAGCGTTAGCTTGTGCGATGGTGATCAGACAACTGATATACTTTTAAACATACATATATATTTTTAAATACATACTTAAATAGATATTTATATTACGCACCCAGACACACAGAACAAACATTCCTGCCCATCACAGAAAAGTTTGACCTGGGTGGGATTCGAACCCACGACCTCCGGTGTAGTAGTCAGGTTCACTAACCACTAG
>DWJZ01002522.1:0-19233 GCA_018249125.1 Asbolis capucinus
CAATCTAATCAACTTATAAATATACTAAGGTACTATTCTGGTTAATAAAAGCTTGTTTATGTTAATTTTATTAAAGCACGAGGGTATATTAAAGTTGATGTGAGCTTTCTAGCACCCGGTATGAGATTTGAAAGTAACAAGTATTCGTAATTGTGTACACTTTGTACGATGAAAAGCTTTTGCTTGTCCCACTGAGCTAGAGCTAATGAAAGTTTCTCTGCAAGTACTTGTTGGAATATGTACATACCTCACTGCTGACCATTGTCCACGTAACTGAGGAAACCTTTTCTCCACGCTGCTCTGGATTGGGGTTTAGTCTCCAAGATGGTTTAACGCCTCCTTACGTCCATTGACGAGGTTTAACAAACTGCTGGTAACCCTTCCAGGTACGGAAGCGGTTAAGAAGTTTTGTATTAAGCATCAAAAATTATGATCTTATTAAGTGTAAACAATATATACTACTAGCTGATCCGACAAACGTTGTTTTGCCATCTAAATTATTTCTAGGTCATTTCTAATTAATAAATTGCTATTTAAAAATAGGGGTGGATATAGAAGGGTGAAAATTTACGGTGGTATGTATTTTTTAATGCCACGTTATAAAAAAAATGTTAGGGTGGACAACCCTTATCACTTAGGTGTATAAAAAATAAAAGCCAATTCTCAGACCTACTGAATATGCAAATAAGATTTCATAAAGATCGGTGAAGCCGTTTCGGAACCGGTATGGAAACTAATATTGTGACACCAGAATTTTATATGTATATTTCTGTCCTCGCGAGTGCGCTAATAAACATGATCATTACAAAGCTATGTAAGTTGTATGATAATGTAATATTGTAAGAACGGACACACAGCTACCACAGACGCTTCAACGGTGCGACGTCGTAACGATATCGCAGCGATGTTCGCATTCAATCGTCTTTCAACTGAACCTCAATGAGATCGAAATGTCTTCGAATCGTATCCCCAAACGTCAACTCTATACCGATCCTGTAAAGTCGAAGTTCTATCGAAGCGCAGTTGATAATTATAAACGTGAATTGGACGTCGATCGAATGACTTCTAAACTCGAGCGTGTTTGAAATTGTTTGATTAAAAAAAAAGCCGTCTAATGTAGCAGTACAATTTATCGATAAGATATTATTGGTATGAGCCCTAACGACATTCCGAATTAATATATGTTTATATATTTTTCATTAAACAAATCGACTTCTAATAACTTCGACCAGAATACAATCAAAGTTAAAGATCAGAGGAAATAAAATGGGACCAAATGACAAGCTCCGGCTTTCGATCCCAAAAAGTATGATCAAAATCGGTCAGTAAAAAGTTGTGAGGTGATGTGCGGAATTGCACTAAGTATAAGTGTTTTTGCTGGTGTTAGACTATTTTATTTTTACGAAAAACAATCCTTATAAATATGTTTAACGATCGGGCAGCGATAGGTTACTGACTCGCATTACCACGAGTCGTGCTAAATAGCTGAGCTAGCTTACATTGTTTCAGTAATAATGTACGGGGAATCCGTACATGCTCCCGGGCCAAGTTAATAGTCAAAACCATTAAAAATATAAATAATCAATACAATAAAAAAAATCAATACAATAAAATGCATGGATGTTGTCGTAATAAAAAAAATGAAACTAATCAAAGTAACCAAATCAAAAATTGATTGCTTAGAATGCTTGAATACATTTTCAAAATAAAAAAAAATTTAAAGTAAACAAATCAAAAATTGATCGCTAGAAAAAAATATGTAAAATAATAGCTACTTAAAACGCTTCAGGTTTAATAAAAATCACTCCATGTCGGACACCTTAAACACTTTTAATACTACAGGCGTATATAAAAAAATACACACGAATTGAGACTCTCTTTTATTGAAGTCGTTTAACTAGAAATAAGGTATTATCAATACCAGCTATTATCTTATGCTATTACTAATAGTAAGTAGGGTATAAAATTAGCTATCAACAACCCTATTAAACTGGTTTTAGATAGGCAGTGATGTTTGCATTTGCATAAATTACATATGTATTTGCATATGTTATATACTTTGTACCATAGCGACCTTGTAGAGACGTGCAGTTCCGGGTTCTATCGGCTTTAATGAGACGTTTTGTTTAATGTATTGTGTTGTGGGATTTGTATTTTTTTCTGTGAGAGTAATTTTTTTAGGGTTTTTGTATTGCAGATATTTTAAATTAATTATTAGTGGTGTGTGGCGGTCATGTCATTGTCACAATGCCTCCATTACAATGAGCAGTCTTTACTATAAAGAACATTTTAAATATTAAGACCTAATAAATACACTATTGGTATCTTTTTCTTACAGAAAAATGTCTGATTATGATTTTCTTTACATAATGAATAATATTTGTTTTAATACTGAGTTTTATTACAATGTAATTCAGTTTCACCACAGTGAATTATTTTAATTAATATATTTTTTTAAAAACCTTCTACAGAAAGATTTTTATCTTTACAAGTGCTTTATTTTTAGTGGGGTTTATAAAAATATTAAATTACTAGACTGGTCAATTATATAACCACCCAATATTCCACTCCTTCATCCTCATAAACTTTCGCATTTATAATATTAGTAGGATTTCTAAGTATCGCATGACTACTTCAAAATTTCTAGTAGTATATATTATTGTATACAGACTAATTTACTAACACTCTCCATTGTAAGGCGTACACGTGAAATGTGTTTCGCACAGTAGTACGACGCCGTCAGAAAGCGATTAGAAACATCTTACAATGTTTGTGAGTGGTGCGCGTTCCGCACTTCGCATTCCGCACTCCGCATACCGCACTCCGCAGCTCAGTCGCGATCGCGAAGGTGCGAGTTTCACGTCAAAGTGCAAACGGCTATTACAATATTATTATAACGGTCGTGTTCGGTTTACTAGCGCTTTCCTTCTTTGTAGGGCTGTCGCAAAAATAATTAAAATATTTTTTAAAGTATATAAATGTAGCATATATATATTTTTATTTTCCAGCATAATATATTGCCTATGTCGTTCACTAAGATTATACAAACGAATAAATTTTCATGTATTTGATCATTTGGCCTTGCAGCTTAGTTGTAGTTTGCTAAGTTGGGCCCCGGGTTCGATTACTCGCTGGGGAAAATATTGATGTCTTCTACAAAACTCTTAGTGTTATCTGCTTAGCTGACAGTAAACAGGAAATCCTGCGGGGTTATGGGTGTATGAGTTTATTTATTACTTATAATTCTAAATTGCATTTTTCCCGAGAACAAGCATTCATCTGTATCTCAGAGCAGAGTCTGTTTACTGTTACAATTATTATCATCAAAGCTACAAGGCAATTGTAGATATGATGTGCACATCTCTTTAACCATAATGAATGACATTAGGAATGACCTCACAATCAAATATCACCTGAGCGTGAAAGTAAGAGTGGCACTGTTTTTTTGGTGCGTGGGACAGCGTGGACGTCACTTCCTAATTGGCAGATGGTATAGAAAATATCTCCACTCATATTGCGTAACAGTTAGAACAATGAGATTCATAAATGAACGTGTGAATTGGCCTTTCTTTAATTTGCACTACGCTACTGTCAGAAAACACAATTTTAGGGTTGTCACAAAAAACCTCTGAGGAACTCACTTCAAGTTAGCTTTATTGTTTGGGCGACATCTTGAGAAATTGCGGAATTGCACCTTTTAAAAAAATAAATAAGACTTTATTGTTGTTGAAGTTTTACATTTTCCGATATTATACATCATAATTACACTTTTATTTAGTTATTTTTGACAAAGGCCTCCTCTAAGATCTTTCACTTCTCTCTCTCTCTCTTGCTGTCTTCATACACACTGGACTAGCTACTTTTTTATACATTACAGTATCTTTAACTATCTTAAATATTCTTAGAAGATTTTTTTAGATAGAAGAACCTTTTAGCCGTATTGGGCGGCTTAGAGTAGAAACCCCAATCCCGTGCTGGCCTACCAGGGTGTCGTAAAAGGCGTACAAAAGTCAGCTGCTAGGTTGTCAACAGAAGGGTTATAATCTTTTGTGAAGTCCATCTGGCTGGCTACCACGCACTTGCTTGAATCAGCCGCCAAAAATTTCGTCGTGGTCCGGCTGGGGGCTTGAGAGCCAGTTCTCCTCTTTTTCTCCCCGTCCTTCGTCCATCCTTCTCCCCAATCTTCTTCTGTCTCCCGTCCTGAAGTGGTATATTCTTGGTGTATCTGAGGTCAGTTGCTGTCGTTATTGGTCCCAGTTGCTTTGGCAATGTACCGTTTCCCTTGGTTCTTTCTCTTCCCTGTGTAAGCGGGTTTATTACTTAATTCCAGGCAGGCAACGCGTTACTAACACCCCAATCTGGTATTATTACCATCAGTTGACCCGTCTGCTCGTTTGTCTGCTTATCACGTAAAAAAAGATGGCACTATGTGAAAAATTGTCTTCTACTAAAGAAGCATTTTCATGAATTCGTCAATTCGAAGAAAATTATCTATTAATGTATTTCGCTTCTAAATATGTGTCAACCCTGAGCCATTAAAAATTTACAATACCTGCAATGTTTTCTGATGAGTGTGACTCAACAATTTTGAAAAATTATCAAATTATCTACAGAATTAAAATTATGACAATACTTTAGCCTATCAAATGATAACCTTTTGTGATCACATGTAAAAGTATCGTTTCATTATTATCAGCCTAACAGCTAACAGCTATTCTTAACTTGACCAAATAACTAGTTAACAAAGTTACGAATACTATAGGTAATAATAAATGTTTGCGTTCACTTTGTTTGTAATCGGTACTTTCGATATTTAAAGATATGGCTCGTTGGTCTAGGGGTATGATTCTCGCTTTGGGTGCGAGAGGTCCCGGGTTCAAATCCCGGACGAGCCCAATAGTTTTTAGTTACTTTTTTTTTCGTTAAATATTTATTTATGTATTTATATTTAATTATTGTTTGTGTTAAAAAAAAAAAAGTTTTTTTCTTAAATTTTAATTGACATTTATTTTTTAGATATAAGTTGGTTTTAGGTTGGTTGCAAATTTTATAAATATTTTACGATTATTTAAAAAATATTTATAAATATAAGGTTACACAAATTCAAAACTGTAAAGCCTGTCTATAGCTTGGCTTCGAACCAAAAATGACCCACCACTGAGCACGGGTCTACATATGTCTGTGGAGGCCTAGAAACTTCACCACGCTGCTCCAATGCGAATTGTGGAGTGGATATATCGCGCTGATTAATTTTCTTTCTCGAAAAAAAATTTTTTTTGTTTTTGTTCGTTCGCTAGAACAATTTTTTTTAACAAATATATTAAAAATTATATTTCTGGTTACTGATTCGTTACAAGTAGGTACTATATATTAAAAAAAAAATACTCGTTTAGTTTGTATTGCATTTAAATATTAGGTATTATTTTAATTTATTCGAAACATCTTGTTTTGTACAGTACAGTGTTAACAGGCAAATGGTTAAAGTATAAGTTTTATATATATAGCATGGGGCCCGGAGCTATATAGGTTTAAATTTCCGACGAGTTTTATCTTTTTTCCAAAATAAAACTTTTAAAAATGCCTATGGGGAAATACGGAACGGAACGCCAACATCAGCTGCGACAGATTCCGATAAGAAAATGCCAAGTTCAGATACAGTACAATGTAATCGCACCGTGAGAGGTATTGTTTCGTTTATTTACTGAACTGCAATAACGTTTTCACCTATACTTGGTGGAACTTTGATCCGGAAACGTAAATAAACCATAAATCTTTTGTAGGGCTTTCACCAACTTATATAAATGAGGTGTTTTTGCACTAAACTACTCATAATATTTTTCAAAATTAGTTATTAAAATAAGTTTTGATCAAAGAACAAGTACAAATTACAAATGAATATACTCATACCAGTCACACGATAAAATTACAATACAATATCATTCACAAATTCGTAATGTGACATCCTTTTATCCTCCTTAATGTGACAAAGAAGTTGACAACCTTTTGAAGTATTTTATACTTTTTATGTATTTTATACTTAATTTTATACTTTTATAATTCATTGATTTTCGTTTTAATACACTTTATGCTATATTTGCGTGGTGACAAATGCATATTTGCGTTAATGGCATGATTTACAAGTAAAAGTTAAAAAAATCTAATGGTACAAAATAGTTAACTGATAAAACAACAAAAAGTTTAATTCTCCTGTTTGTCACAGGTTGCTAGGCAACGGTTTGTTATTAAACATTCCAGCTCGAATTTGCACCGAGTATAAGTCATATTATAAGAAATTGGTATAAAATATTTGAAGTACGAAACCTTATCTTGAGCTAGCCTAATACAGAACCTCTATTTTTGTATCATAAGCACTACCTTCACACACGGTTTCAATTTCAAGGACAACCTGATGTTTTTAAAGTAATTCACAAAGCACGTAGTATAAAGGAGCTTTGTCTGTGCTTACGTAAGGAATGCGGGTATTAAAGATTTACTAAACGAATTAATACCAATATCCGAGCGAGATTTTAACGCTTTATACCAGTAAACGGTGAATAGGCTAATAAAAATGGAAGTGGTGTTAAACAAACCACTTCCGTTTATTTGAATCATTGATTATTGCTTCCCTGATGATAATTGTACGTTACACAGTTCGAGATTCCGTTTCGATTTGATTTATATTTAACTGCAAATAGATCTGAGTTAGTGTGGTAAGCTTGGGGTATAATTGGCCTATATGAGGTTCAAAATATTAGGCTTCATTGCGGAATACATTCGCCTTATTATATATAACACACTTATGGATAATTTAATTTTGTATTAGAATGTTTGAATTTGATTTATATTCTGGATTTATTTGAAAAATAGGTTAAGCTCCGAATAGTTATTTTACTTTTTTTTTATTTTCATGTTTTGCGAATTTAATTCTTATATTTCGAAGCTAATTGAGGCTAAATTTATTATTAATACACGGTAAATATAAAATAAATGTAATACTAAATAATATTGAATGTTATCTTTTTATAGTAAACACTAACCGCCACTCGTATGTTTCTCCCAGATCGACTCTCTAAACCTGATATCGGAATGGGTGCCCGGAGTGGCGAATTGTCCCCACAACCCGCACTCAAACATCACCGCTATTCTGACTACCACTGGGGAGTACTACGCTGGCACTCCTACTGACTTCACCAGCTCTGATACTGCTATTTGCAGGTATGTTTCACAAGGTTCAGTTACAAATTTAGTTCATTCTACTTTGGATTGTCTGCCTTTGAATACTACTGTAATCCTGTGTGACGCGAGGAAACTCGGGTTCGGAACTCTGTGAAGATATTTATGGGACAGATAAATATTTTTTCTCAGGTCATTTTTTTAGCGATTTGTTAGTAGCGGGAGTATGAATAAGCTTCCGTGTTTCGGAAGGCATGTAAAGCTGTCTTCTCGGTTGTTATCGTTAGATGGCATTCGTTAAGCCATGTCGGAAGTCTTCGGACCACTTGGCCACTAATGCCCATCTGCCATTGCAATCCACATTGGAGCAGCGTGGTGGACTCTTCTCAGCTCTAGACCTCCTTGGGTCTAAGAAAAGACCCGTGGTCAATAGTGGGCCGTTATTGGGCTGCAGTCCTCAGTTATTTTTTTATTTATTATTATTTTCCAGGAGTCGAGGGGCAGCACCCCGCGACCCGGGCACATTGCGGACCGCCCAGTATGACTTGACTTGGCTGAACGAACCACAGTTCGTGGGAAGCTTCGAAGACGACCACTTCGTGTACTTCGTCTTTAGAGAAGTCGCTGTGGAATATATGAATTGTGGAAAGGTTAGTAAAGTAAAATATATACTTTGAACGTTGTCCCCTATCAACGTTCACTGGAGCAGTGTGGAGTATGGTCTAGACCTCCTCAGTCACGAGGGGGATATTTTGCTCAGAAGTGGGCCATATATGGTTCGTGAAGCTATGTAGATAATTAAGGTTTGGGGTCGGATGGCCGAGTGTGAGTGTCCAAAAAAAAATCCGTTTGAAAATACTGCAGTCAGCTACAGTCGAAATTCTTAAACTCGTGTTGTGTTGTGTTGTGTTATAACGGACGGACAGACGTCAAACGTAGATTTTATTTGATAACCCTACGAGGCGTAATTCATGTTACTAGGTAACTAGCATGAAAGATGCCTATATTACAGAAATTCGTGTCATTATTATTCATTATAACAGGGATAGATTCTGATGTTAAAAAAAATCTGAAATGAATAATGAAAATAATGTACTTTAAATTATATATAACTTTAAGTCATAATGCTTGTATTGTTACCACTTACCAACAGGTGACGGGTGTGCCCCTTTCGCCTACTTAATGCATGTCTAATAATCATCCGAGTCTAACTTGAGTAAATTAAAATATTTCTTTCTCCACAGACAATCTACTCTCGCATAGCAAGAGTGTGCAAGAATGATTCTGGAGGTCATATGGTGCAAAAGGAAAATTGGGCAACATTCCTGAAGGCCCGTCTCAGCTGTTCTGTGCCCGGTGATGTCACGTTCCACTACAACGAGGTGCAGGGAGTCGAATACTTGTCTCAGGAGAAAATCCTAGTCGCCATATTTACAACACCCACGTGAGTACTTAAAACAATTCTGCTGTTATTATAAATTTGTGAGGTTGGATGGATGTTTGTTAGTCTTTTACGTTAAAACTACTGGGTTTGATGAAATTGGGCACAGAGATACATTATAAACTGGCATAACAGATAGGCAACTTTTTATCAACACACCGAGTGAGCGGGGATGGATGGATTCATAAAACAAGCACAAATAAATCATAGGTTCACCATAAATAAGTTTGCATTTGACTACGATCCCACCTGAGGGTAAGTGGCGATGAAGACTGCGCACGAATATAGCGCACTAACTTAGTATAAACCTATTCACTCTTTACATGAAGACATTTACATTGTAATCGAACAGGATAACTTTATTGTTTAGATTTGATTGCTACGCCCCCAAAAAGATTTGGGTACAATCTTGCACGCACCTGTGCGGGTATGCGCACACGCACCCACCTGTATTACGTAACGTAACGCACTAAAATGTATGGGACATTATGAAATGATTCGTAATGCTGGAATGTCCACAAAGTAGTAAATAAAATATTGTTTTTGCTTACAGCAACAGCATAGCGGGTAGCGCCGTGTGTGTCTACAACATGTCTGATATCCACGCAGCCTTCGAAGGACCATTCAAAGTGAAAGATTCACCACTTTCTACGTGGGAACCTCGCGCTCAGCCTCCTGTTGCTAGAGACCATTTTAGATGTTCTACTGAAAACAGGTAAAACCAATATTTTTTAAGAATACTATGCTGAATGTGATCCTGTCACGAACGTCAAATCAAATCCTCTCGGGACCGAGACATATGTATATGATAAATAATTTTAAAACTTTTATTTATTGACCATACAATTAATTACAAATATTATTAAATGATTTAGATATAATACACTTTTCAGTGAAGTTTCCACTGTTTTTAAATTTATATTTGTTTTCGGGTTACCTGTGTTACTGATTTATTTTACATGCCATTTACGACACAGATACTGTTAGTGATTGGTTATAAGAATGTAACCTTTTTTATGTGTAGTATTATTATTTTTTGAATAGATGGTTAAGAGACAAAACCCAAAGGTCACTGCGACCATGTTTGATCTACTGTAGCCAATGTAGTGTATTATCATATATTAAGTTCTAAAATGCGAAGCGTTCATTGCGAACGATCATGATGAATTTGTGATCGGTTAGCCATGGTACCCTTATCAAATTACAGAGAGAACCGCATTCAGTTCCACGAGTTCCTTATGAGTATCGTTGATACTTTTTTAATTGGGTCAATGTTATTAAATATCTTTTGCTTGGCCTTGTTAGAGCCGTATCCGTCACCTAAACTATAAACAATGTTTGACCTCTTCTAAACCTTACGTGTAATAATAATGATAGGGACCATTTTTAGC
The DNA here is from genome assembly GCA_018249125.1 of Asbolis capucinus. Lineage (NCBI taxonomy): Eukaryota > Metazoa > Arthropoda > Insecta > Lepidoptera > Hesperiidae > Asbolis > Asbolis capucinus. Next base: position 10,006 of record DWJZ01002522.1, read on the forward strand.
TTTGTATATTAGTTTCAAACTTATAATTATACCATATATTTCTTGATGCTTGTTAATTGAAACTTCTCAAGTTCCATTTAACATTGAAACTTCCAAAATTTATAAATGTATGGAAATGTCTACAAATTAAAGTCCTTTTTTTTGTCGTTATCGGCAATAGTTAGGTAATTTTTAGTTTGGCATTCGTTAAGACATATTTTTGTTTCAAAATTATAGGTAATAAAGAGTCTTTTTAGTACGCCGTATTTTTTAATCTGCCACCGTTTTGAACTGGTGCATTATCGCTGAGAAGCCTATCCTACCTATTGTATTACAAAAACTTTCCAACTTACATACGGTACTATAATTTTCAGGCTTCCTTATTATTATAATACTCTTTTCTGTTATAACAGAGTTATATTTTTATGTATCTTTTTATATTTTCAGACATATGGCGTTTCAGTACCAAATATACCGTCTGATGTACGAATCGATCCAACCAATATCCGGTGAGCCAGTGTACAGAGCGGTACTGGACCGATTCACGCACGTCACAGTAGACGTGGCCACGGCGAAACATGTGGGGAAACAGCTGGTAGTGTTTGTGGCAACACTGAATAGTGACGTGTTGAAGCTCGCGGTGTTGCCACGTTATGATGGCGCCTGTTTAGTGGAAATATGGAAGTTGGGGGATGAAAAAGGATTTAAAGTGCGGTCTATGCAGTTTGTGAAAGAAACGGTTAGTGTTTGATTTTTTTAAAGAATAAATTTGTATATACTACATAAAATACATTGTAGAAGCTTGAGAAAGAAGAATGCGCTATTGAGCTATCTTATATTATAGTTCGATCGTGGATACTAGACTAGACGGCATAATCTGGTAATCTTTTAACATGTCTTGTAATTTTATAAAGAATGTATTAGGTCTATTTGTTTTGAGCATTTTTCGTCTTCAAAGTCAGTCAAAGTTCAGTCTTCAAAGTCAGTCAGTCAAAGTCGTCTTCAAGGTATTTACAATACTCTTATGAACGCATTTTTTAGAATCTACCACCGGTCCGGAAAGGTGCCATAATAATGAGGAGGAGAAACGGCAAAAGAAACTCCTCACCACATTTTGTCAATAATACATAAAATCATAATACAATATTATTATAAAGAATAAACTTGGGCGTTGGAGCGCCAGTCATTAATATATTCACTGATACACTTTGAATTTCAAATTACGACTCTGTAGCAGTTCCACTGTTCATCCCCCAGATGTCACTATACATTGGCAGCGACACATCGATTCTCCGTGTTGGTAGCGAGAGGTGCTCCCGATACAGCAGCCGCGCGGGCTGCGTGGGCGCCGCCGACCCGCACTGCGGCTGGGACGACGCGCGCGAGATCTGCGTGCGCGCCGCCGACCACGACCAGCCCTTCTTCACGCAAGCCACTGCCTCGTGTCCTGCTCTTGAAACACCTGGTAACTCTACTATTAATACTAAGGAGGTGGTCAAGTACCACATAATTATATTTTTTTTTGTCTCTCTCGCTCTTACGCTGTAATATTCTGCATCCCACTACCTGAACGTAACACCCAAGTATGTTGAGGAATTTTATGGATTCATGGAAAGTGGCTTGTCCTTATGCCTAGATAAAATAGTATTTTCCCAAAAAAAATTACTCTATGTACATTTCCCTTAAATCTTGAACGTTCCCTAATACTACTACGACTTAATTTTTTTTGTGATACTACTAATTTATAATGGCCGCTTATTACTACATAATTAACTAGTACTACTAATTTACGGCAGGCAGAGTTACACTCGGTAGATGGGATCATCGCCATTTATCTCAATTTGATCGTAGCCACAAAAGAGCACAGAACCATTTTGGTAGAAATAATAAAATAACATCAATTTAAAGAATTCCGTCTACGACCACCCTTAGCTCTACAGGAGCGAACCTAACTGGTACGAAATAAAACTTTAAAACTCAATGCTCACTCTTGCAGTAGACGGCGGCTGGTCATCATGGTCGGAGTGGGAGTCATGCATGCAGGCGAACACTGTACACTCAGCGTATACTGATGATAAGCCCGACACGTGTATGTGTCGGACGCGACGTTGCGATAACCCGCGCTCGCAACATGGCGGACAGAGCTGTAAAGGTATATTAGATTTTTAATTTTTTTATTCATAAACAAAATACATATACATACAATGACAAAACTTGAAGACGGACCTTGCAAACCTCACAGGGTTTATATTATGTATGTCCGTCGTTCTAGTTATTGTTTTTATGACAGTTATATTTATAGTAGGCTCTTATCTTATTCTTGTACGTTGTAATTTCAATGAACTGTATGATTTATTGAATTACGGTTTAATTTCTGTCGAAAACAATTTTTGACATAAAAACTTGGCAACCTTGTATGGAATCGTTATGTTACTATTGTTAACTGAGATATTATGTTCGTATAAAGCCTTTATAATATAGAGTAGAGAAACAGTATTTCGTGATATTAAAATTTACACTTAAATACACACGATGATGGCGTTTTGCATGTCCACAAGAAAATTAACATTCCACAGCTGCCTGGAAAAACTAAATGTATTATCGAAGGACCAAAAAAAAAACATTTTAATTTCCAGGCGCAAGTATCGCAGTAGCGAACTGTACCGTTCACGGCGGGTGGTCGGGCTGGTCAGGGTGGTCGGAGTGCTCGGCGTCGTGCGGTATAGCGCTGAAGTCGAGGCGACGCACGTGTTCGGCGCCTGAGCCGAAGTTCGGCGGACGCGTGTGCGTCGGCGAGGACGTACAGGATCTGTATTGTACGAACTTGCCACCTTGTCCGGGTGAGTTCATGACATATAGTATTGACAAGCCTAGTGGTTAGTGAACTTGACAGCTACACCGAAGGACGTGGGTTCGATTCCCACCCAGGTCAAACTTTTCTGTGATGAGCAGAAATGTTTGTTCTATGTATCTGGGTGTATGTATCTATATATGTATTTAGAAGTACGTATGTGTGTTTATCATTTTTTGATCACCATAATACAAACAAACGTTTAGTTTGAGGTCAGACGGCCGTGTGTGAGTTGTCCAAAGATATTTAATTATTCATCTTAGGCTATTTTGTAATCAAAGCAAGGCTCAAATTATAAAATAATTAATGTGCAACACATACAATGTTATTAAGAAATTCGTTCATAATGTTGTCTTTGTGGTGAGGTAACTTGTGTCAACTGGTGCTCTCGCAATCTGAGTGAATTGGATTCACATGTATTCCTTTAAACACATTGTAAAAAATGTTTGAACGAGAAAAAGCGTTGCTTTTTTTTTGTAAACTCCTACCGTTTCGGAAAAGTGCCACAATAAAGAATCGAAGAAACGGGGAAAGGCACATTTAAAGTTGTTAATAATATAGAATTGTGCTGAGGAAACGGAGGTTTATTATATGAACTCATTACTGCTTGCAAGACATTGATTTATGGTACACATGCTTAAAGTTGCATTATCCATCACTTTATCAAAGGTAATTAAACCGAATTCCTTCAACAGATCCGACTTTGGCTCCAGTGGACGGTGGCTGGTCAGCGTGGGGCGACTGGTCCCCGTGCTCCGGCGAGTGTGGCCCCGGCGGTGGGTCCCGCGAGCGACGCAGGCTGTGTACCAACCCTGCGCCGCTGCACGGCGGGGCTGACTGTGACGGACCCAGGACCGAGCGACAGGCCTGCGATTTGAGGCCTTGTGAGGTGCGGAAGGCAACGGCTTGGACACCCTGGGTGCAGATACCTGGTGAGTTTCACTGTTTGAAGTTATTCTTTCTTATGTTTGTTCTTCATGTACGTACATACTATGAGAAAATATTCAAGCATAACGGTGTTAGAAGTAAATAAAACGATATTTTAACATTGGTATCGTCAGTCTAGTTCTATAGCCTAGTTCTATGGTCAATAATATTTATAAAAATAAAACAATGCAAAATTTACTTTATAGAAATATCATTAAATTTACATTATATTAAAATACGTACATTTAAGTAATATATTTCTATAACAGTTTACATATATTATTGTGTTATGCTACTGCTATGTTAAAATAAAATTATTATACTTCAGGCAACTTGTCCGACGGCAGTTACACTGAAAAAAGATTCAAGTTTTTGTGCAAAGCACCTACTCCGGAACAAATTAGAGTAAGTAACTATTTTATTAATTGTAAATTAGCATAACTTAAAGCAAATGAAATTACTATCGAGACATCAACAAAATCAATTATTATAATTGTGTACGTTGTATTTAAATGCTTGTTAAAAAATATCGGAGTTGTTCAATTTTAATTCTATTATTTCAGCTGTCTCTGGCTCGTGAAGAGGAACGGTACTGTTCCCCCCTGGGTGCTTGCAGCAGTTCACCCCCCGAGGAGGGGGGTTGGGAGCCGTGGGGGGCTTGGGGGGCGTGCTCGGCCGCGTGCGGGGGCGGGCAACAAGTGCGCACCCGCCGGTGTCGGCACCCCCCCTGTGTCGGACCACCTGATATGTTGCGGCCTTGTAACACCCATGCTTGTGTTGGTAAGTAGCATTTTTTTTATTACCACTGTCCGCAGAGTTACTGGTAGTGGTATATTGTTGTGGCAGATGATAGTCATTATATGCGAGTTGTGCCATCTGTCACCTAGCGGGCACACCTGTATATCCTGTGATATTTGTTTTTCAGCATGTTTCATTTTTGTGATACCCACTATACTATACTTCATAAACTTAACTCGTTAAAGTTTACATACTAAGAGTTCCAACTTTTTTGCTTATGCTATAGTAAGTTACTGTGGTAAGCAGCATTGAATTACGGTTGTATGCAATCGACTTTATGGGCGCAAAATAATATAGCGGATCCGCGGTAATCCGACAAATGTTTTATAGAGCGATGTCGCCTAATCGAATGTGTCGTATTATATAGTGTGCATACCTAAGATTCTCCGTAATCCGGAAGTTTTTGAAAAAGAGTACCTTGTAATCCGACACAACATTAATTTGAATATGTGTAGAGCAGAATAGTGGTGGCGTTTAAGTTCTTAGTTCGTTAGTATAAATAAAACTAAAATTATGAATTTGTTCATCTCCAGGTGAATGGTCATGTTGGAGCGAATGGAGTGAATGCAGCGGTGGCTGCGACATCGGCGCGACCGGGCATCGAACCCGAACTCGGATGTGCCTGTCTCCTGAAGGCTGCGCAGACGCGGGCGCGGCGCTCGAGCGACGCGTCTGTGTCAACAACTGTGCTGGTAATTATTACGATTGGCTTCAACACATAAATGGCCTAATTATGACCACTCTTCATAAATAAATAAAAAATATTCATTTGCAATTCCAGATTAGAACTTATTTTTGTGCCAAATTTCTTTCAATTACGGGCCAGTTGAATTCCGTATGTTTGTCAGTTTTCTGATCGCCATAGATCGCTGACGCTTAGTTTGGGCTCAGATGGCCGCGTGTGAGTTGACCATAGATATATTTAAAAAAAAACCGTGATTTGCGTGACAGAGGAACAATCACCTATCCAGCCCTCCATCCTAACAAACTTTCTCATTTGTATTTATAGTAAGATATGTACATTGATGTTTTTTTTACGTTGTATAGAGTCTGAGGCGGGATGGGGAGCGTGGGGTGAATGGGCGGCGTGCTCGGGGGGTGAACGGGTGCGACGGCGGCAGTGCGAGGCTGGCGCCTGTCTCGGCGCGCAGCTGCAGGTGGCGCGCTGTGACACTGACGGCGACCTCGACAACGGTACACATACTGACAGACAAACAATATACTGACAGACTACGGACAACATGTACTAAAAGACAACCGAAACTATGTATTTACAGATAATATGTACTGATACTACAATTCAGATAATATGTACTGATACTACAATTCAGATAATATGTACTAGTACTACTACACAATCTTGTATTGACAGACTGTCACTACTGAATGTTAGCATTTAACTCCTCGAACTTGTATCTGTCAATGACCAGGCGAAATAGTTGTTCCACAGAGGCTGTCCACTCCATAAAGTACTGATTGTCAACAATATTGAGTGATAGACAACGCAGAATTTTATGCGACTTTTATAAGCATTATCTGAATATAAATTCCTTGAATTGCATACAATCACATAGCCTATCAAAATAAAAACTAAACAATTTCTTATAATACAAGCCTTTGTCCATTTCAAACTACTATCACTGTGTTATCCCCGGTCCCATATTTTATTCATCAGAAAGCCATCCAGAGTAAATCCGGGTTATTGCATTTATAAATGAAACAATTTTCCAGTTTCGCAAACAATTTGGTTATACATATATTTACGAATTCATAAACATAACTAAAATATTTTTAAACGCCTAAAATTAGACGGAAATACAGTAGATATTTTCCTATTAGAGAATCAGAACATTCGTGCACGAAGTCGAAGAATTTTTTTGACATTTCGTTAAACATATTTAATTTGTTTTTCACAGAGTTGTACGCTATGCCAGCATACAGCCAGAATGTAGAGATGGCATCTTTTGTGACAATGGCGCGTAACGAGTCTCTAGGGGTCGGTGCAATAGTTGGTTGTGTTGTGGCAGCGTTTATCGTGGGTGAGTAATACCATTTTTTAACTAAATGTAACGTACACAATGTTTTTTTTCTGTCTTACAATGTGTGACATTACTCCATCTATCGAACTACACAAAATTTAAAAGGACGTTGAGAACTTTCTTTTAGTTCACGTAGGAAATATAGATGGCGTTAGGGTTGCGTAAGGTTGCCACAATTCAATTGTTATGAGGCGGTGCGTTTCTCGTATTTGTATACAAAATATTAATGCTAATATTCACGCCTAAAAGATTTGTAATAAGCGACAAATTCTTTGAATTCTATGAGATATGTTTGTATTCAGTATTTTACTTTACAATTACAGTTCAAATCTTGTTAGATAGATGGCGCTATCCGACCTTGGTGTCGTATTTATTTTAAAGTCGTATAATTTCTGTACGAAAACAAATAAAAATGGTGTCTTTATTTTGGTTAAATTTTCAAATGTCGTGTTTTATTATTTACATTACAAAATATATCTTTACTATTAAAATTTACGAAATTTTGATGCAAATTCTAAATCACGCTATCGTTTTTTTTTATTTCGTTAGTATATAAGTAAATTTCGTGGTCTGTTGGTTGTGTCTGTTGAAAGGAGAGACGGTTAGCACTCCCCTTGACAAGGATGGAACACAGAATTTGGTTAAGGCACTCTTGACCACATTTTTACAGCATTTTCTTAATAATATTTCATATTTTTGTTGTTAGGTAGAATTTGTATAGCTTTGATAATATTTGATTGATTTTTTTGACTATAAAATAAAATCTCAAGTGAGCCGCCATACGAAATGTATCAAAAAATATAAATAAGGAGGGCTATATATGTGAGAGGTGAATATATGTGTAGATGAGTATATATGTGTAAGGATATAATGATCAACTTTGTGATTCCGGAGATAGCCTAATTTTTCATATTAGCTCCATACATTTTTTATATACATATAACTCTTATTTTTCTTCACATACCTTCTTCGGACGACGTTATAAGAGTTTATTTCTAGCCAGTAAAAGAACCAAGTTTAAGTTTCTTTGTATATCTAAGGCGATTTTCGGCCCTCTGAGCTGGTATTATAATAAAATCCTATTAACTCTTTTTTCCCCCTTGTAGGCGGGTTGAGTCGTTTCATTTTATTGTCTGTCAGTCCTCGAATACTAATTAGAATTCGAGCCCGCGAAGAGTTCTTATAAAGTTTCAATGGTTTAATTATAGATAAGAAATGGTTATTGCTTAACGATAATTACATAATCCCTCGCCTCACGCTAAATTTAATCTGTTAAATCTTTTACTGGAATAGAATATTAAAGCTAAATCTTTTATTTGAATTGAATTTTTATAAGTTTCGCTAGAGGTATTAAATAGGTTAAATTGAATAATTGGTATCATTTATTGTCTTGTATTCCAGTTGGTAATGACACTGCGTGCAAAAAGCGGCATCCATAAACTATATTTAGGCAGACAAGTATTTGTTCTTGATTCATGAATTTTACCGAAATCTTATCCATGCCACTTTTATCGATGCAATCTTAATATATGGGTAGGATGTACAAGAATGTTTGTTATTGTATGAGTGTAACAAAAATATGTATATAAGCATGTATTTAAAAATATATAATGTATTTATGTCAGTTGTCTGTTCATCATAGTACAAGCTTTACTTAGTTTGGGATCAGATGGCCGTGTGTGAGTTTTACCGAGATATTTATTTGGTTATTACTTTTATTGTATCTACGACTACTAGATACTAGACTTTATTTCAACATTATCTTAGTATTTAAGTACTTTTTACTTTCAGGTTGCCTAGTGTGTCTCGCGGGGGTCATCTTTTGTCACCGTCGGGGCTCGTTCCTGTGGCGCAATACTCCCCGTGTGCCCTCCAGTCCACACTACATCACTGCAAAACAAAACAGTTACGTCACTGTTCCGTTGAAAGATGTTGTGAGTATAACAATAGTGGTTATAAATACTTATAATATTAGTTATTATATTTAAAGTCATTTTCTAGATCTTACATATTTTAATTACTTCTTAAGTTATTAATAATGCCTTTGGTTTCAAGTACAATATGATACTAAGATATATACACAGAGAATAAATTCAAATATATTCAATGAAGATAATAAAGATTATATTTGCAGTCCAAACCTAATAAAACGTTTTATTTAATTTAATTCAGAAAGGCACAATTTTCTTGAATTTTTTGCATCATTTTTCATATTTTTTTTGTTATCTTTTATAACTTATTTTCAGAACACAGGCTATGTATTTTGTATATTCGTTTTCGATATTTTTTAATTTTTTTTTATCATTTTGTTTCAACCAGCCACGCAAAGCCAAACGTCAGCCATCGTTCTCGGGGATAGGGAACTCCAGCGGCATTCTGTTGTCAAAGAGCAATAATCTATCAAACGCCAACAACCACAACACAGCCGCTACCACTCCCAAACTGTACCCCAAGGCCATTGCCAATGAGTACGACTCTATGGGGACCCTTCGGAGACACTCCAACCAACCTAACAATAAAAGTAATATTGATATTGAGGAGGACAAGTTTTATTGAAGTATTTAGTGTTTTGTTGGTTTAATTTGACTGTGGTTGTGCGGTTCTGAGAAAAACCAAGAAAAAATCGATTTGAAG
>DWJZ01002523.1:0-19218 GCA_018249125.1 Asbolis capucinus
CGGGTTTCCTCGTGATGTTTTTGTCCACAGTACCCTGTGACAATCAGTGTGACCTACTATTAAACAGATATATTATGTACATATAAATAAAATACAATGAATAAATTATGTTTATAAGATACTAGGTGTACCCGGCGCGCGTTACTCTACACCAACTCATCAACCATGTGTTCGATTGTTATAATTTTGGTACCAAATCCTTTTTCAGAAAATTCCGAACAAAGTTGCTCAAGACGCCAATACACTAGTTAGTGTATACACATAGTGTATAGTTAGTGTATACACTAGGAGTTCCTAGCATTTCAGAGTCTGTAAAGAACATACAAACAAACACTGATTTATATATATACATATATAGATCATCGAAAAGTACCTGTACATAAAACGTTTGAACTACTTATTTATCGAAGTATTTTTTGAATCCTAGTTAATATAATACAGTAATAAAAAGTGTTTCAATCCGTTGGTATCATCCCTCACGGTATAAGCTGGATGCGTTCCAAATCGGGTTTTAATCTAGATATGAGCTGCCAGTGAACTAGACTGGCTGTCATTTTGTAATGCTATGTGATGGTTTATCAATGATTTTTATATGTAGAACTTAGACTGTGACACTTTATAATTATTATGTCTTAGTACTACTTATGTGTAAAGCGTGGGAGTAAACTAAAAGGAGTGGTATGGACAAATAAATAAATATAAATAAATACCTTTGGACAACGCACACACGGTCAACTGACCCCAAACTAAGCGTTAGCTTGTACTACGGTGTTCAGGCAACTGCTCATTATAATGTCAGGGGTATAGGCCATAGTCTACCACGCTGGCTAATTAGCCCATTAGTGGATGTAGAAAATTAATTTATTAGTTTCGGTTAGTCACCGATTTGTTTATATTAGTAAGCGGCATTGGAAATAAAGATATAATTACAAAAAAATTTCATAATTAAACATAAAATTGTGCACGATTTTGCGTATAAAAGGTTCTCAATGAAGGCGTACATAAAAATCTAGACGAATAGCGAATGAGGACGCACGGTACCCGACCTCATGCAGAGTTCAGGATCATGAAAAGACAATGAGAATTTGAAATTAGGTTGCATTCAGTCCAAGTGACCTAATAGCAAAGTATTCGAACAATTGGAGCCAGACCAATTGTGATTCGTGATCTTCGAACCACCGAGTCGAGGCTGCACCATTCAATGCACCAAGACTAATAAGATACTCTTTTGAGATTTGTGTACATCGTCTTAAAATTTCTTGAGTTTTGTGTACATTACAGATGTAACACAATTGCTGACTCGGGCATCTTATTCCAGTCCTTCGCGGTTCCTTATTATAACTTAATCTAATGCTATTAAAGTATCAGAGTAAAAAATAATAAAATGTTTTGTTCTTTTTTGCAACTTCTATAATACACCAATGCGTATTGGACCAACGTGGTGGAGTGTGCTCTAAGCCTTCTCTGTCATGACAGAGACAGATCGTGCTTGGGATAAGGCTATTAATTTGATCTTTAAAATATGTATTTTAATTCTTTACTCACTCTATCTCAGGATTTCTCATCTCCATAAAGTTCAAGAATCCAGTTCAAACATTAATTAGGTGTCACTACCGCTGCATTCGAGCTACCCTCGAATACGAAATGATGTGTTTGACTGTTTTCCGATGCTGGGTTCTTCAGATCTCATTCGAACTAGGATTGGCGCCAGGAAATTTCCATTCAATCCTGGAACACTTCAAACTGATCGTGCTGTAATGATGTCGCCTTTGAAGTTTGGAATGATTGAATAACATCACTGAAGACAAATGCCGATGGGATAGTTAGGTTTTTATTTTCAACTATACTTACATATATTTATGTCACAATTTTAGAAATAAAATAAAAAAATACACTTTAATTGAGAACCTCCTGCTTTTTTGAAGTCGGTTAAAAATAAAAAAGACAGTAGAAGCAAAAGCGGGCCTCAGAAATCTTCACGTGGACAGGAATGTGTGATGCGGGCGTTGACAGGCCTCCTGGGCAAGGTCCGGTCGCGATTTAACAGCTCTGAGATTGAGGAATTGCTACTTAATTAATACACTAGTCTCTGCACCCGCTCTCGCTTGTCATATTTCGATATAAAGTAGCCTATGTGTTATTCCAGACCGTAATCTATTTCATTGCCTAATTTTATTCATATCTGTTCAGTGGTTTTTACGTGAAAGAGACGGAAACTAAAGTACATACATATACAACGGAAGGAAACCTTCACAGCAATTCCACGAATGATTTTTATTATGGCATCATAAAAACTGAACGAGAGAAATGGGCATTCTTGTGACATTATGTGCCCGTTACGGGTCATATCTCACGGTTTATAAGAGGAGACAAGCAGCCCGGGTACGACCGTTATAGGCTCTATCGAAAATTGCTAAACTTGCGCGAGATTCCGCCGTCATAATAAATTCATTTAACGTGACCTGGACGGGAATGGTCTATCGTGTGAGCGAAGCTGTTTTGATTTTCTTTTATAAATCCGTGTATAGCTATGTAAAAAAATACTGAACGTATTATTAATAATTATTTATTTATTAGAAACAGTGTTACTTACATTGGTATCTGATACAGATAAAAAAGTAAAATTAAAAAGCTACCCTCTTAAAATTTAATTTCCGCTAAAAGCACGAGTAGGTACCTATGGGAAATATTGATTGCGATTTTGAAATATCAAAAACCAACTACAAACGTATACACATCTACGTGTACTACGTATAGTATACGTTAAGTTTCAAAACTGTTTCCACTACTTATGGTTGTTATTAAATATATTCCACTGAATAGCGTCTAGTGACAGTTGGAAATGGCAAAAGGGAGTATTTTTGAAAAATCTTATGTGTGAACCTTAAATTTAGGATTAAAAAAGGTCGTGATATTTGCTTTTTTAAATATTATTTAAAAACGTCGGTTAATAGATGCGTTCTTTAGTGGAAATTTACGAAAATATTTTTATAATACGAAAGATGTTCTTACCCAAATTAGCTTAATTTAAGTATCATATTTATTGTGAAAAAATTTAATTGTGTTTCAATCATGGGTATATTTTCGTATTTTACAAAAAAAAATTCAGCTGCAACACAAATTAAAGGACAAGATTTAAAAGAATAGATATCGAAAACATATTGCATTCTATTTTTCTTCACATTCACGGTTTTCACTCTTCTTTGGTAGTTCTAATATTTAAAGTTTTATTTTGTAATTTACTCGTATGGTTAAAATATTTAAGCCATTAGACCAAACTCTGGTAATAACATTCAAATAACTTATTAACGAACCTACAATCGACTTAAGATGCCTTCGTTAGACTCGCCCGCTGGCGCCTATGAACGCGCACAGTAACGACCCCCAAGACGCCCGAACTTCACAATTTATTAAGGCCAGCAAGAGGAGCTTATGTTATTGAAAAGGTTCAGTAATATATTACGGTTCTGTTTCCGTATTACGCCTGCGGGAGGGTTCGCAGGTCAAATTGAGAGTGACATTCGAGGTCCTTCGTGCCGGATAATTTTTTAACGACCGTAAGTAGTGGGAACAATTTTGAAACTTAACATATACTATACGTGGTATACATAGATGTGTATACATTTGTAGTTGGTTTTTGATATTTCAAAACCGAAATCAATATTTCCCATAGGTACTCATGCTTTCATAGGAAGTAAAATTTTAAGAGGGTAGCTTTTTGATTATTTTTTTTTTATCTGTATCAGATACCAATGTAAGTAACACTGTTTCTAATAAATTATAAATTTATAAAACTATAGAGTACTTATAGAAACAAGTTATACCTACCATGTACTTGTGTGTCTTATATATTTATGTATTTGTTACATACTCTCAGGTTATAATTGCATTATTGTTGGAGCATAAATAAGGATAATTTTATGTTTGTTTAATACGCCGTACAGACTGTCAGACAGACAGAATATAGGTATTATGTTAGTAATTTTAAATGGAAATAGAAAACTATTATGTATAATTTTCTTCTTGCACTATAAATGATTTCATTCAAATGTAAAGTAATCTCAGCATAAAGCGATGTATTTTTTCGATTTGTGTATGTATGGAAATACTTCATTAATATAAAGGGAAAAAAACTTTTTCTACGCGTTCTATTCTGCCTCTGAACCATGTACTCTGTAACATGTTTGGTCAAAATCAGGTCAATCAAAACTAATTATTTTATATTTATAATAAAGCAATTTAACAAAATAACTGTTCACAGGCGTATCTCATGTTTCAAAGAAATGTTTAGCATTACTTGTTTGCTCAACATTTAGATAATTTTGGGCAACTTTGAGTAAAAGCGAGAACCGCTCGGATTTCAAAGGGAATTCGAGGGGCCTTTGTGGATGGAAAATCTTAGATGTTGTAACTTCGTGCTTATATTTACCCTAAAATAAGATTTTAAAATATTTTCACACGGTTGCTTTACTCATCTTAATATGTGTTTTTTATTTTATTTTTTTATTATTAATTACATAATTAGGTATAAAGATAAATATTCAAAAACATATACGTTTATATTTATAGTAGATAATGAATTAAATCAAAATTATACCTTCAATAGAGTCATCGCGACTTCGCCTACGTGGTGTATTGATATAAGTTATCTATATTCCAGACTGTAATCTATCCCTATACCAAATTTCATTCGGATTTGCTTGTTCGTTTTTGCTTGAAGGCGTAGCAAACATCCATTCATCCGTCCATCTTCACAAACTTTTGCATTTATAATATTTGTTTGAGTGTTTGAGAGGTGTTTCAAAGATAATATTAAAAATGCGACAGTTCGTGAGGACGGATGGATATTTGTCACTCTTTCACGTAAAAACTACTTAACCGATGTTGATAAAATTTGGCACAGAGATAAATTATAGTCTGGAATGACACATAAGCTATTTTTTATCAACGTACCTACAACGCAGGCGAAGCCAAGGGCAGATGTATGTATGTAATTTGATTGTCATTGATGCCAATGTCATGAAATTACAAACGAATTGTAATGCAAATGGTGGAAATTATCAGGTTCGATCGACCAAGTAATTGGCCTACGATGCCAATTAATACGACGAACAGTAATTAATCAAATGCTACTAGTTCCAATGATTGGATGGATAAGTTCTTCGTCCTGGCAAATGATTATTTGTAGCTCATCTAAAAGGAAAACAAGTATTAATAATCTTATTACGTTAAGCTTGTTTTAGATGTAATTAAAATCGTAGCTAAAAGTAATTGTTGGAATTATCGTCGACTAAATATAAAATAGCGGTGATAGAAAAGCGGTTACGAATTCGGCCTCCTACTCGGGATCCCGAGGCGTGCCCTTCTGACTATTCGGAGTTACGTGCGTTTTAAGCATTTATATATATGTCCCTCGCTGTAACGGTGAAGGAAAACATCGTGAGGAAATCTGCATGTCGGGAAGTTTGTGAAACTCAAAGGTGTGTGAAGTCTGCCAATCCGCACTTGGACAGCGTGGTGGACTATGGCCTTAACCTTCTCATTCAAAGAAAAGACGTGTTCAATAGTGGGCCGTGATGGGTTCAGATGAAATATAGTATGAAACTCTGTGTTTCTTGTAGAATTATGTATGTAGGTTCTACGAGGAACATAAAGATTTTATAGACTTTTTAATTTCACGAAAAAAAAACAACAAAATTTTCAATGACACAATATTTTCAAGATGGCAGCCGAGGCTGATCACTGCCTTCCTTAAAACAGCATTTTAAAATTACGGTGACGTATTTATAAGAGCTGTATTTACTCCTTTTTTAAACCGTGTTTAGGTATTTTGTATGAGATGAAAAAACAAATGAGAATTAACAAAAATGTGTATTGAACTAAATGTACATTAGCTTGGCAATTGTATTAGGGAAGACCCTATGCGCTTATCCGAGTTAGTAAAACTGTGGGACTCGTAAAAATATGACTTTTGCTCAGTGATTAAAGCAATATTTAAATTCAAGACAGATTATGACTAATCATATAAAATTGTACTCGATGCTTAAGATCTAAAAATAACTCATTACACTGTCGCACGCGAAAAACGTATAAAACGCAGGCGCACCCAATTCGCTGATGTAATCCTTGTTGATTCGCTCACACGCGCAACGTGATGCGCAGGTAAGGGCAACGGGGTCGAAGGTGTGCGAGTTATTACTCGCAAAATAATTTGCACTACTGTCAGCCCGTGGCTTTGCCTGCATGATGGATATGTTGGTAAAAAGTAGCCTACTATAAATTATCCCTTCGCCTAATTTCATTCATATTTGTTCAGTCGTTTTTGTGTGGAAGAGATACAAATATTCATCTATTGAGTCGCTGTTCGACGGCTTTGTCCGCGTGGTATGTTGATGAAACGTACCCTATGTATGATTTCCAAATATTATCTATCTCTGTGCCAAATTTCGTTCGGATCCATTTAGTAGTGTTTGCATGTAGGAGTAAGAAACATCTATCTTCCATCCGTACTCACAAACTTTAGCAATTACGAGTATTATATTAGTAGGATTCGCGTACTTTCTGAGCTTAGTATGTAGCAGTCTAATTGCAGGATTCTGTTAATGAAATGAGAGAATTGTGATTTTTATGTTATAAGCTGGAAAATGAGCAGACCGGTCACCTGGAGACAAGAGTAGTGTTTGTTATTTGATGGCCGATAAATTCAAAATGGAAGAAGTATACTGGTAAAGAGTAGGCCTATCGCTTGCGGCGAT
This sequence comes from Asbolis capucinus, assembly GCA_018249125.1. Classification (NCBI taxonomy): domain Eukaryota; kingdom Metazoa; phylum Arthropoda; class Insecta; order Lepidoptera; family Hesperiidae; genus Asbolis; species Asbolis capucinus. The sequence continues at coordinate 6,756 of DWJZ01002523.1, forward strand.
ACGTTGCCTTACAGAAGGTATTCCTCTAATACCGCAGCAGCCTAGTTACTGATTCCTAAAAATAAAAATTGTAAGCATTTTTTTCGCCTTCAAACCAATAGCGCACTTAAATTAAATCATTTTAATAATATGTACATAAACTTACTACTGTATTCGGCTTCTATAGATCAGTTTCGGTCGCTATGTCCCTTACCCGTCTCTCCCAATTATCTAGGAACGTGAGCACGTTCCAGCCAATGTTGAAAGAAACCCGCACTAGGTGTATATTTACAGAAACTACTTTTGACCCCCTCACAGCTCGTAATCTATTTAACGTACTCGTACATACATGAAATTTGGCACATTTGTTAAAGTTCCCGCCTGCCAAGTAAAATCATGAGTTTTAACGTACATCCCAAATTATCACAGAACTTGGTACCCATATATGTAGATCTCGATTCATTTGGTCGGTAAAGTCGAGGACTACTAGAAAAAATGTACTGTACTACCTGTATGTTTGTTGTGTTATTTTCAGTGTGCAGCTTATCTTACCTCCAGATGAATCTATTTCCATTAATAAAAAATATAGACCTTCAGTGTAGGAGGAATAATGAAACCATTGAGTCCATATAAGTGGCCCCCTTATAAGTGGCGCATAGGCTGGTGAGTCACCTGTAGTGGTGGACGACATTGACTGTTATGGCAAGTTGACCTTCCGCTCTGATCGGCGACGTGACCAGGGTTAACGAGGTGAAATGCTAGTGGAAAACTGTCCCTTTGGGCTTAGGCACTTACGATTGTCAACAACCTTCGAATTAATAGGAACAAGAGATGACCCATTTCTAATAGATATGTATTTTATTCTCATTTGAGTGTTCCAGACATTTTCTGCTAATATTTTTTTAAGGATCTTTGAAGGGAAGTAGAACAGAGGATTGTGAAGCAATGAATGCCCAACTGAATCTTTAGAAAATGAGATCAAAAATTCAGAGATAATTGGTCTTCTTATTATTTAGAAATGTGTTTACTCATGTTTTCACGACAAAGACTTGGTGTGCGATATTTATTTATGTGTGCATGTGAACCTTAATGTCAATCAAACCAATTTTAATAATAATTTTTGGTATTAAAGTTCCTAAAGTAGATCTAAGGAAATTTTGAAAGAGGAACGTTGTCGTGATTATTTCGTGCTCCAAAAGAACAACTCCGGAACTGGGTCGCCTTTCCGTCTGGAAAGCGTTTACAAGAGCTCCAGGCTTTCAATTTTAAAAACCATTCCATGGTGCCAGGTAGTAGGAGTTTAAAATTAGAACGCAGTTTCCAGTATCCCCAATACACGTTCGCTCCGAGCGTAATGGCTTCAAGATTGTGTGTTCCAAATGGCACATTTTGAGGACGGGGCAGAGTTATGTATTGTTAAAGGACCTTACTACCTAAATGGCAAATTTATGTGCCTCTTTAAGAGAAGGGTGAATAACCTGAACTGAAGAAGATTGAACTGAGAAAGATCTTTCAATTTATTGTAACGTTGATGTGCTTACTAGAATAAATAAGTAACCAAACTTGACGGCGTTCCAAAGCATCATTTGTAAATGTCGCTCGCACCGATAGTTTGATATAAAAGATTTTACTCGGCGTACCAGAAATCAGGAGTTTATAGTCTATATTGGTAAGTGAACTCTTTTTATTCATTTACGATTCTATTTTGTCATTCTGGACATTTTTGGTGCGTAGGTCCGGGGTCTCTCATTAGGCCTGGTTGGTTTAACAGTATACTGTTTTCTTTTGTCTTCTCCGCGTTTGCAGGTGTTACGAGCGAGTCTATCCATTCCCCCTTAGCGGGCAACTCGTTGGTATCTCTGCCCCTGTCGCTGATGTTCACGAGCGGTGGTAATTACTAACCATAAGAACTTCTCCTTTGCTTGCTTAGAGCATCATTATCATCATCATCATCCTCATCTTTGCAACCCATAATTGTCCAGTAGGACAATATATGTGACTGGACTTGTATCTCCTCTCACAATGTGAGGGGTTTAGTCCATAGTCCACCACCTGGATAGCGTGGGGATTTGTAGACTTCACACACCTTCGAGACCTTTTTGTGGCTTATAGACGTAAAAGGTGATAAAAAAAAATAGCGTCGTCCTACAGCATCCTCGTTAGTTCTGCGAAATGGACTGGAAAAAGTGCTTTGCATTGAGCGCGCATATCGTGAAATGAAATGAGATGGAAACTCGCGAAAAATTATAGCTAGGTCAGTTAATGCTAGATTTTAGTTTGCAAATCTACTGGATATGTATTGCGATCAATAAACTTTATACTAAATATTAATGCTTGTGTGTGTTTGTGATGTAATGAATATTCGTATTTTTTTGACGAAAAGGAAATTGGATTATACGAGTGAACGAAAGTGATTTGTGTAGTTATTAGTAAACCTGACTGCCAAACCGAAGGCACCCAGAACCCAGAATTTTTGCGATGGAGGAATGCTTGTTCTAGGTTCCTTGGTTCATAAAATATATAAGTGTGCCTAGTCATCACTATCATTGTAACCCATAACTATCCCGCTACTGGGCTTGGGTCTCCTCTCATAATATGATGGCTACAGGCCATAGTCCACCATGCTGGCCAAGTGCGAATTGGGATACCTTTGAAAATTTTTATGGAGAGCTCTCAGGTATGCAGGTTCCCTCACGATGCTTTACTACACCGTGGAAAGTGATAATAAACTCCTAGTACGCACATGACTTGTAAAGTTAGAGGACGGCGCAGGATTTGAACCCAGAATCGAGAAATGTTCGAGAGACCAACATTCAAATCATTGGGCTATCATTGTTCAGAAACATATTATTATATGATATTTTTATCAATTGTCTCATCGCCATAGTACAAACCAACACTTAATTTGGGATAAGATGGCCGTGTGGGATTGTCCTAAGTCGAATCAAAGATATTTTTTTTTTTTTTATAATAATACGTAAAAGATTTAAATATTATAATTTCGGTACAGACTTGGAACGAAATGGCACCGACACCGACCACTCTCTGGTTGATTTTTCTTCGCTTTTGATTCTTTTTTAAAAACCAGGTCGCTCAAACAAATATTACATTGCGGTTGTTATAATTATGAAAGCAATACGAAAGCTGCAATGAAAGGACCGACTGACCTAGTTCCAGGGTGGTTTTATAGCGACACTGCGATCTCATTAGCGAAATGGAACGGAAAGGAACGCGCACGAGTCTAAAGTTCTATTATTTTTTTTTTAGTTTTATAAACAACTAGCTTCCACCCGTGACTTCGTCCGCGTGGAATAGTATCTTTTGGTATCGGTAACTTTAAGCCGCGTCTTCATTTCTGTCATACATGATTTTAGCGAAACTTTAACCGATTGCGTAGCGCACGCAGAGGAAGCTTTTAACAGCAAAAAAAAACCGTTGATATCGTTTGATACGTTCTTCATTGGTGATCCGCTCCTATTAGTTTTATTGTGATCATATATTGCCCAAAGCCTTCCTTGATAAATAGGCTATCTAACACTGAAGGAATTTTTCAAATCGGACCAGTTGTTCCTGAGATTAGCGCGTTCAAAAAATAAACAAACTCTTCAGCTTTTTTAATTTTACTACAGATTTAAAAAAGAAAAATATTGTTTTTTTGTTCGGGTACTGGTACAGTTTAATGGTAAGAAGAGATGAGACCCGTGACTTGAGTGGAGAAACGAGCTCAGTAGTGAGACAGCTATGTTTTGCAATTATGATGAATGAATGATTCTGTCTGCGGTTGAAATTCAACCGTAATTCAGTTTAAAAATAAATCTTCATTGACATTATTGAGATTGTCGAACGTCAGTGTGTATCAAATAGTGTAAATAAAATGATAGTGTGTTTAATGATTTTAATTAATTGTTTAATATATTAATGCATTTTTTTTTATAAAATAGTAGCTTTTTGCATTAATTTAAATTAAAGGGCGGCATTAACCATTTCGTTTGATTGTCTAACTATAATGAATAAAGCAGGGCTACCAGGAGGATTTTTGTACGAGTCCTGCACGCACCCTTAAAAATCAAAGAAAGTGCCTATTAGAAGAAGCAAATTTAACTTGCTTCGATAAAGAAAACATCGTGAGGCAACCTGCAGTCCTGAGAGAGAGATGGACATGGGCGTACCGTGGGACAGTTGGGGGGGAGCTGGAGGAATTCCAATAAGTACATGAAAGAGACGAAAAAATACGTATTTTTCATAATACTTTTATCCGGTAAAATTTCTAGCTTGCCCTCTTAAATCCTCTTAGAAATAGGTCAGAAGCTCGGTACGCCTATGTGTGTGGAGTCTACCAATCTGCACTTATCCAAATGTGTTAGTAGAAAACAAACGAATACTATTTTGAAATATATGTACGATATCTAATTGTTTTCTAAAGACGCATTAAGAAACGAAAGCCGGAAGACGAAACGACTGACAGTAATAGCCGTGTAAAACGTTTCGGAAACGCTTACTCTCACGTAATAGTGACAATAAAACTACATCGATACTGCGAATGTTTCTACTTACGCAATATGAATACGAATGCGCGTGCAAAATCACAACTCTCAGCGGATGCTGCGACGTCGCACGGAAATCAGGGCTGTGAAAAATATTTAAAGTAGTATCTGAGCGGATTTGCCCGCGTAGTACATTGATTAAAAATAGTCTATGTTTTCCTATAATCTACCTCTGTGCCAAATTTCAACCAGATCAGTTTATTAGTTTTTGTGTAAAGGAGGAAAAAATATCCATCCTCATAAACTTTGGCATTTTAATCGTTTGTGTCTTTTCATAGACTTTTGTGAACATGTTTTAGAATCTTTCGGATAAAATCAGTTTTATCTGGTGTGCTCATTCCCTTGATATATATGTCAGTGCAGCAATACCGATGTATAAGCATATGCCACAGCGGAACAAGATTTTATTTCTGTTCCATGTATGTAACAAATGACAATTCGTTTTCTTTTTACTTAGTAATCTTAACTAAGTATAATTATAAAAAGTGTTATGCATTCTTTATGAGAGTTTAAGTAAAGTAGAAATAAAGCGTTATTGAATATTCAATTATAATTACTATTTCTATTTGCAATTTATCAAACCGTTGTACAACCCTAATGTCTTAGAACTGCCGAGTCGACAACCCCAGCGGCAAATCATGCGAGATATCGCTTAGCGACCAACGAGCGTGGTTATTTCACGCTGGCGACTGCCGTAGGGTTGCCACGAAACCTAGCTATGTTTATTTATTTTATATACGTAGATTTCATATTGTGAAATGCAATTATATAAAACCAGATCTGCATATGGTTTTTGAATTCTTTCTAACTTTAAAAAAAAAATGAACAGGCAAATATGTAGCTACCTGTTACTAAATACTAACATAGAGCTTCTAACATCTTAGACGTAGTGAAGGTTACGGTTTTTCTACGTTTGAAAATACTTCTTGTTGTGTTTTTTACGGGTCGTGGGTGATGTTTGTATGTGTTTTGTTGTCTATAGATACAATCCATGGAGACTTATGGAAGAGTAATAGTATGCGAGTTTTTATTTGTACATATGAGGATTGACCTTACAAGTCTTATTTTTCTAAATTGGGTGGTATACAATAGGGATTGTTTGACAGTTTGTTTGTAAAACAAAATTTATATGAACGGGTCTCGTTTGTCGCTTGAGTAATTTTTTCATAAGCCGCACGTGCCTTCTATGCGCGCGCGCCGCCGGAAACGGAAATAGGTGCGCGCAACGAATCGTAAAACGTACGAGCTTGAGACCTGATGTGTTTTGTGACCGTACTCAGGTTCGAACCCTATTTAGTAACACAAAATACATAAGGAAAATGAACTATATTTAGTTTAAAACATTAAGCACGCTTGTAGAGAACAACAGTGCAATGCAGAATTAAGACGAATCTAATGAGCGCGCAAACTTAGTCGGCGTAACATCATATTCATATTGTAATATGCCGGAACGTCTTCGTTAATTAATTCCCTTTTTAATTCCAAACCCCACCTAACTAATTAGTAATTCTCCTAGCCAAAGGGAACAGCACTAATATGATTGTCCCCAACAATAAAACTTAATTAATGCACTCAAATTTAATGTAAAACATCAAAACATATCATTACTGCGTGCGAAAGGAAACCCGAGGGTTCAGAGAAAGAATTTGGGCGTTACTATGGTAACCGCTGTACAACTTAATAATGATTGTATGAACCGAATAATTTACGTATCGCCAAACATGTAATGATTGAATCAAGAAAAAGGCGGAGCAAGAATCGAAATCAATTGCTAGGGATGGGGGAAGTGAGGGAATAAATATCGATAAGTTATCTACTAGCTAATTATTTTGCAAATGATTTTGTGATATTTTATTTGGAATGAATAAAATATGGTGCCTGGACTAAAGGGGAATTGTAGATAATCGCGCCCTGCGATTGGAGAACATGTTTTTAGGGAGAGAGTTACTCTTCTTATATTACTTTTTATATAACACGCTTATCATACACATTGTTAATAAATATATGTAAGTTCAGCTCCATGGCGTAATAAATAACAATATCATGAAATCGTATTTCTCATTAGTCATTCTTTTCGTAATTAATATGGATCAATACTAATACAGACTATCAGTCGGGTTGATAATATTATCTTTGAGCACTTTGTGAGAGATATTCCCTTTCGCTGATTGTCATGTCGATAACCCAAGATACAAGATACGGTGGTTGAGATCAGAAAGTATACCCATACCTATTGTGTGTACATTTAGTACAAGTTTTGATAATGGAATCTACTTTGATAATCTCATTTGATACATGTAGGGCGATGACTGCTAAATGGAGAATGATAACATATATACGTACATGATACAATGTATGAGATTGTCACGTGCCATGTTTTGATTAATGAATTTATTAAACAATGTAATAGTAATTCATGTTTCCTTTATTCCAGAAAGAAAGAAGAAAATCGTTGGAAAATATGTAAAATTATTAATAAATCCATTAATATGATAATATGATTTGGATACTGTGCTTGTCACAATGGGAAACAGGTCTATTAATATTCTGTGCCTAATATTAACCACCCATTCAAAATTCAAATTATACTTATTCATTATTTTCCTTTAACTGTAGTGCTTAATGTTATTTGATGTGTTGTATTATATAAAACACTATTGTTTGCCTCTCGAAAAGTGTTCGTAAAACATAACTTGGATTTAAAATAAATTTTGATTTCGATTTTTTTTATTGTTGCATGGTTTTCAAATCATCTGGGCTACTAGAATTTAAGTAAAAAAAGATAAGGACATATTACTTCATTTTTAATCAAACTAACGATAAAAAAGATTTGGGAATCGATATGTCTGACGTCACATCCCTACCGAAGATTAGGGTTGCGCTTACAAAGATTCGTCGATCTTTTCGCTAGGGTTCGCACAATGGGTGTGCAGATGTTCTGCAGGTAAATCAGAGCAGATGTTATAGAACAATATACTGACGACTACCTACAAGGATTCTTGATTTAATTTAATTATACTTCAAGATCTTTCCTTCAGTATTGGTCCGACAAAAGAGAAGAGGATGGTGCATTATGCTATGTTACGGGTACACACGATATATTTTTTTCACGCCGATATTTCGACCAAGTTTTATATGTAAATCATGGTCACGGAAGGCATGGGTATGGCGAGTGGGGGATGAATGCCCCTATCCCGTAGGAATCCAATACCTATAGTTGTGGAAAAAATACATCTTTTACATAATACTGTGATTTAAATTTAGAAAAAAAAAACTAGCTTGCAATGGATCCCTTGGCTACATACGGCTTACTCTTTTGCTTGAAACAGCCACATATTTTTATGTAGGGTCCGCCCGCGTACATTATTAAAAGTTGCTTGTTTCTTATTCCAGATCACAATCTAAAATTGCATTCAGGCCCCTACAGTAGTGTTTGCGTGAAGGAGTGACAAACATCTATCTATCCATCCATCCATTCATTCATCCCTTCATTCTTCCATCCATCCGGCCATCCCCAAAAATTTTTGCATTTATAATATTAGTTGAATATTCCCACATCAACTTACCTGTAATCGTTTCTCGATGAGACAAAAAACCTACGACAGTTAGAGAGATACTCGGAACTAACAAAAAACATGGCGTTCTAATTAACCTCTTCTAAAAAATGTTCGCTCATAAAATCGCTGAAAAGTGCCAACGCATAGAATCAAAAACCGTGCAATTTTTTTTAACTTCTCATTTTTTGTCGCACAATTACAATCTTTTTGCTATAGAAAACGACATTAAGGTTCATGTCTTATACTGTACGATGAACTGGAATATATGGCTGGTTTTTCAGATACTAAGGGACAGGTCACTTAGGAGTTTTTGGTACAGGGGGAATGGTTTTCTCTATTTTATTCTTATTATATAATCTTTTTTATTAGACAAAACATTAGTCATAACTGCTTTGTATTGGACGCCGCGCGGTGCCGAAATTTTCATTCCCTTCTAGTCTTTTTAGCGGTAAAACTAGCCTATATTATTTTGCAAGATTTAGTCTTTATCTTTACCAATTTTCATCAAAATCGATTTAGTGGTTTATGACATAGAGTTTCTCTCGCATTTATAATATTAGTAAAGATGTCCAACTGAGTAAGGTTTACAGATGTAATCTGTTCGCGTTATCAACATCGCAGAACCCAGACGGTGAGACAGGTGCCCCCAGGGTCCCGGGTGACAGTTGGCTCCAATTTCACGCCCCGGTAAGCTCTGCAAAACATGACGGCTTTTTATTCAACCCCTTTGAATGGCCCTCTTAGAATGGATCTCTTAAAATGTTGAGATCTTTCAAAGCACCGCGAACCTCGGGATGGGCGATTTAATTAAAAACGTCGGCTGACAAGCTGTTTGAAAGCGGTTAGGTTTTAAGGATTTTTTGAGTTGTTTTTTTTTTACATTTTCAGGTTATAAACGACGGGGAATTGTAAGGGTAGTTGCGATAATTAGAGTCTGCGGTGTATTTGGGTTTATATCCCAGACTGGTATGTTTGATTCCTACCCAGAACATTATTACAAGCTATCTTATTAACTCTTCAATAACTACCGAAGGTTGTCTAGAACAGATCGCTGCTTAACGATAAGACTGTTGTACGTTACTTAAAAAATATATTATTTACATGGACATTTAAGTAAATATTTAAAAAATATTTAATTATTTATATAGTGTTTTGGTCTTCCCGATATTTATGTATGGCGTTGAGACCTGGATAATTAAAGCAAGAGAGAGACAGAGGATTGACGCGTTCGAAATGTGGTGCTAGAGGCGGATGCTAAGAATCCATTGGACTGCGACTCAATCCTAGCAGAACTTAAATAAAAGAGCGCCTACCAACACAATGCTATCACCAAGTACTGACCTATTTTGGTCACATTATGAGACATGGAGAGGACAGTCTCGAGAAATAATCATTGCAGGAAATACTGAAGGGAAAAGACCAAAAGGGCGCTCACCGATTGGATGTTCTGACCAAATTGTAAATGCAGAAACTCCAAAATTCAACACAGTTGCCACTGATAGAGGTCGATGGAGACAATTCGTCTGTTCCAAAATTACTTCCTACCATAACCACGATCTTGAATAATGAAGAATCGAACAGAGAGAGAGTGAGAGAGATAAGTTCTCTGCTGATCATAGCACAAGCTATTGTTTAGATTAAGATCAGAATATCATATGGCCTTGTGTGTTGTCCTGAAATATTTATTTATTATTTATTTAGTTCCTGATCTTTAACGACGGATTAAGAACTATCGGGTAAACGTGTATGTAGTGATGTAGGAATTTTATATAGTTATAAAAATGGAAGAGATCATGAAATTACGACCGATACTCGCATATTATCTCCAGTCTTTTTAGCTGTAGCTTAACATTAATATGGATAATGTGACTATTAACAAAATGCTGCATCGTTGTGTAACATATTCTCTTAGCAACTAGGCTTGGGATAAGTCAAATAGCCTGTTCAAAATCGCCTGTGAGACATTCCTAGGGCACGTAATACATTCGCCTTTGAGAAGTTGTTAGTGTATTGAGCACTAAGTAAAACTATGTTGATTGTAAAAAGACGTGTATATATATACCTATATATAACCAGGGAACAAGTTTCTTTCCACCGAGGAGGCCTAGAGCATGCTGTACCATGCTGCTCTGGGATTGGTGGAAGGGTTAGTGACCCACCCAAATGATTCCAAGGCCACTGAAAGTTCTTCGACAACCTTTAGCGAATGCCATAGGCATAACTTCCGAGCGCTTTAGACTTTCCACCAATAATAATAATAATAAATAAATATCTCAGGACAACTCACAGACGGCCATCTGATCCCAAACTAAGCGTTAGCTTGTACTATGTTGATCAAACAACTGATAAGCATACATATATATTTTTAAATACATACTTACATAGATATTTACACCCAGACACACAGAACAAACATTCCTGCTCATCACTGAAAAGTTTGACCTGGGTGGTAATCGAACATTCAACATTAAAATAATATTGCTAATTAACTAATAGTGCATGCATAAACGATGTTGTAAAGCAATTTTATATTAAACTACACATTTCTTATTAAAGTAATTCGATCTGAAACCTATTAAAAGTAACGTCGCTTGGAATATACCCGTTGGATTTATGGTGGCGGCGTTCGTGTGACACGACAAGCGATTAATTTGTCATGTAACTGATTATAACCTTGATTTTATAGATGGATGGATGATTTGACCTTTTTTTATATATTTAACTGGTCTGTTGGTTTAGTGGTTAGTATTGCTGACTACTAAACCTGTTCTTGTGTTTCTTCTGTGCAGCTGGGTGTGAAAATTATTTGAAATAATATATTTCAAATCTTACTAATTTTATAGATGTAAAAGTTTTTGAATTGAAGTGGTTGAATAGAAGGATTAGAGAGTAACAAATATGCTTCCATGCACCCATTCATCCATCTCCTTAAAAACTATAATATTAGTATGATTAGAATAGAATCCTATTACTAAGATTACATACGGCCATTAACCTCTCATTTCGTGGTGAAGGAGCTGAAAACATATATCATTTCAAATGTCTTAAAACTGTCTCGAATGTTGCAATACTATATTTTCTGTGGTTTTAAACCACAATGTATATGTTCTTACTTACTACTGTTTTGCAATTGGCTTAGGTTATTATGAAGTGTCAATAGGATTGCCACATAACTGAGTAAGGTCCTCGAATGAAAAGTACGGTGTGAAAAACGAAATAAAATTAAAATAGATTATTTCGTCTTACGAAGCAATAATTCTTTTTTTTACATAGAATAAGTTAATGCTTGACATAGATCCCACCTGATGGAAAGTGGCGATGATGTCTAAGGTGTTGGACACACTAACTTAGTAAACGCCTATTCACGCTTCTCTTGAAGACTCCCACATCATACGTGGGCGGGAACACCGACGCAGGCAAGTTATTACATTCCCTCGGGGCACGCGTAATGAAAGATGAAGAAATCAAGGATGGATACCAGCCTTACGCCGGGTTATTCGATGGAGGAAGAGGGACTGGGGAATAACGTCGAACAAGTCCTGCCACACTCTCCAAAGTGTACCTTGTACAAAACTGAGAGGCTGGCTATTTAATGAGTTCACTAAATTAAAGTCAAAAGTTAACAATAAAATGTCCCTACATCAATTTTAAAATTAATAACAATAGCAGTAATAGCTTCCTGGTTTCAATGTTTGTCTCTCGAACGGGTGGTCCTAGGTTCACTGCGGCGCGCACCTCTAATTTTCAAAGATATGTGCGTATCAGAAGTTGATTATGACTTGCTGTGGTGAAGGAAAACATCGTGAGGAAACCTGCACTCCTGAGAGTTCTTTATAGGCTACAAGTTCTCAAAGGTGTGATAAGCCAATCCGCATTTGGCCAACGTGGACTATGGCCTGTAGCTCTCACATCGTGAGAGGAGACCCGAGCCCAGTTGTGGGACAATTATGAGCGACAATATTGGATGTTACAAGTTTACAGGTTAAAAGTGTTAGTGTAAGATACTAATTGCATGCATGCCGTTGCATAAATGTTTAGTTATTCGTGTCACGTACAGAGCGCTCCACTTCGAGCGTGTCTTGTTGATAAATACATATGTTAAACAGTATTAACACACTTCTAGTTAGCAATGTGTCAAAAAAGCAGGTTTCCATGTTGGTCTCCTGTAGCAACACCTCCTCAGTCACGTGGAGGAAATGTGCTCAGTAATTGGAAGGTATTGACGCCCTAGCTTCCAGGATGGAATGTTATGTCGAATTTTGCGCGCATCTCTGAAAGTTCAGTACATATTTAAATCAGTTTTCCCTACTGTGAAGAAGAACATCATGAGGAAATTAGCATTCCTGCATGAGTGCTTAAAATAAAGTTCTCAAGGTCTCAAGT
>DWJZ01002524.1:0-19216 GCA_018249125.1 Asbolis capucinus
GGGGTCGGTTCCCGACGCTGTTAAAATACTCGTGCGAAGCTGGGACTTGTGAAAGAATCCCTTCTTTCAAGTGGGGTAGAGAGGCGTTGTTAGGGAGGGTCAAGAGAGATCGAAAACGGATTGTATACAACGTGGACGTTTCGAGAAAAAGGTAGTTTTTAACAAAATTTTATCAATTTCTACACAACGTAACAAGAGTAGGTAGAATTATTTTTTAAATAAATTATCGGTATGTTAGTCAATTTCACATTTTTTTGATTTCTATGCGTTTATAACCTAAGCAATTCGTTGAAGTTTTGAAGCGAATAGTTAATGCTTGTTTTATGGGAATTTTATTCAAGATGGATTTAATTCATCAATTGCCCACTACTGAGGACAGGGGCTCCATAACTGGGGAGGCCTACACCATACTCCACCACGCTACTCCAATGATTGGTAGAGGATTAAGGGACCAACCCGTTTCGAAAGGTTTTGTGTAGTAACGATAGGTACTTAATGATAACAACCGGGATCAACTGTTTATGTGCCCTTTCGAAGCACGGAAGCGCTCAAGACTTTTTGCCACCAGCCCTATCCATACTATCGCTTCTTATTTTTTTTCCAAACTTCTAAATTATAATGTATGTGTCTCTGTATGTTTGTCCATTTTTCACTTCAAAACAGAGCGACGGATTAACTTATTTTTTATATGGAGATAGTTGATGGTTTGGAGAGTAACATAGGGTACTTTTTATCAACATTGGTATCACGTGGGTGGAGCCGCGGGCGGACCCTAGTTTATTTTTTTTAAAGCCACCGTTTGATCATGCCTATCTGAATAACAAGCTTTGAGTATACATTGTTTAAAATATCAACAACCATAGAATATTGAAAAAGAATTAAATAAATAATTGCCGATTTAGTTATTGACAAGGTTTAGTGAAGTATTTAAAAAAAACAGCTTTATTTTATGCCGTAATGAAGAAACACATCTTAAATTTAACATATCTTAAATTTAATTTAAAAGATATCTTATAATTAATTTAAAATATATGCTAAATTTAATTTAAAACATATCTTACATTGATTGTTAACCGTTGAGGAGTTTCCTTGCCTGAAGCCAATCCTGAGCATAGCAGCAGATCATTCTTGTCATAAAAATGCATTGTCATCGGTACTGAAGCAGTATGCAAAATTTCAGCTACGTAGTGTAAGAGGAAGTGAATCTAATTAAGCTTGCAAGATTTGACGCCTAACATTGTTTGTTATACAAATATTCTAACATATCAACACTGCAAGTTAAACAAAATCTTGTAAAAACAGACAATAAGAAAACATTTTGTTAGAAATTAAGTACAACAGTTCCAGTAAGTAGGTCATCTGATAAAAAATTACAAATGAATAATTAGCAATAGGTTTTGTATAGATAACAGGTTAATATATTTAGAGATGAATTATTTCAAAGTTTTATAAAAAACTAATTTCTGCCCGCGACTTTGTCCGCGTCATTTGTTGATAAAATATAGCTTATGTGTTATCCCAGACTGTAAGCTATACGTGTGCCAAGTTTCATTGTAATCCATTTAAAGATTAGCTCGTGAAAGAAACGCAAACATAAAAACATAAAAGTTGACATCCCAGGGGAACCAACAATCGAGATAATATCTGTCTATCTCTGTTAATTTTTTGGATATGGCCTCGGTTGGCGCGTTAAGAAAACCCAAACAGCCAAACCTAGAAATGTCCAAATTATCCCAGGGGATCCTAAAATCGGGATACAACCTATTTTGTGTACATTTCCTGGATGTGGTAAATCTTCATAGATTGGCACACTCAAAGTATAATATTAATCCGTTCTATGGTTGGCGCGTGAAGGAAAGACAAAAATCCAAAAATTTTCACGATCTTTCATGTTTATAAAATTAGTAGGATTCATAACAGACGTCACAAAACACTGTTTAAATAAACAATTTCAAAATTAAACAGCCAAGTAAGAATAGTGCCATCTATTAAGTGAAATAAGAATTAAGTAGTTTGGTAGCTATAACGTTGCTGTGGTAGTTTCACTGGTTTCGTATAGATGTCAGGGAAATACATTCTTAGAGTCTAAGAGAGATAGGTATAGTGATTTTAGGAAAATTAGAAAAAGACGGAACATAACATTCAGTGTTCGGTTTGTTGGTGGTTTTCCCTTTCCATAATACATTCTTCGTTCGCTTGATCGTTGTTTTGATTTCGCGGAAAATAATGTGTGATATTTTTGTAAAAATACGTAACAATGCTCGGGTTACATTTTTTATGTTATACTTTGAGTAAAATTCTTCCGTGATGTTTTTGAGCGAATATATGTGATTCTGTAATTTTTGTGTCATGGTATTGATTTCTTGCATCGGAAGCAGGCAGTGAGGGCTACTCTGAGGTTTCAAACAAAACTTCGGGATTGAAAAGGTAACAATATTTTTTATGTCTCGATAAAATTTCGTAAAATAATTTTGTAAGTTATTACAAAGGGGGATTTTTATGTGTCACAAATTATTAAAGATTTTTTTTTTTAAGTAAACTTATGTTAATTATGTGAATAGGAACGGAATATTGTAGTCATTTAAATCAATCAAATATTTGTGACGTCACTTTCCGTAATGCTGTTATGACATAAGTGTAAGTATCAGGATCAAACATTAACTTTAGCATAAGTGATTGAGAAAGAAAGACAGAAAAATATTTTACCGTTACAATTAAAGAAATACAAAAATAAAATATTACCATGTACCGTGTATGCAGGTGCCATAATAAAAAAAAATCTAAATAAAAAAAAGCTAAGGATTTTTTTTTAACCACTCGTCAAGTTGCTAGGATACAATATTGAGTGACATGTAGTCACATCCACATTTACATAAATCAACTGATTTTGCATTTTATTATGAAAGAACAAAAATGACAGCACTAAAAGAAATGGCGCGAAATGTAAATTACAGGTAATACAGTTCTCTCATTGAAAAAAAAATTGGTAGTTCAAATATTATACATATATGTTTTTAAAAAGAATTAAGTTTGTAATGCGTTGTTCATACTTTTTTTATATAGCCTGAAGGGCTGACGTGAAGTGATGATGAAGTGATGGTAAGTGGTCACCGCGCCTAAGGACATGGGCAACACCGGGGGGGTTACCAATGCAACGACGGCCCTGAACGAGAGCTCTTTTAAACCCTTTTTGAAGAACCCCATTGTACGAGTTCATTTTTAGGTTTCATTTCAAACCCAAGCCTGTTAAGCGACGGGTCTTGATTTCTAAATAAATAAATAATTAATATCTTTGGACAACTCACTCGCGGCCATCCCAAGCTAAGCGTTTGCCCTTGGTTGGAACCCACGACCTTCGGCCTAGGAGTCAGGTTCGCTTACAACGAGGAACAACCCACGCTTAATTAATGGAGTAATTAATTAATGGAGCCGACCAGTCGAGCCAGCCTCCTCTATTTCTCCCCATTTTTCATTCTGTCACCCATCTTGAAACGGTCGTTGCGGGTGCTGTGTGTTATTATTGATTCCGGTTTTTAGTGACGTACTGTTTCTCTACTTTTTTGCTGCAGGCGTGCAGGTCTAGTACTTCCTGGTACGTAACGCATTAGTTAGCCTGGTGTTGTTAATGTCCATGAGCGTTGGTGATGACTTACTATGTGACCCTGCTCGATTGTATATTATAAACATGAAGAAATAAATAGCTCTAATATAAGCTTAATAATGAACATTAAGATCCATAAAAAAGTTAATAACTCAAAAATCGCCCGTCAGATGTCGCTACAGGTTACATGAAACTACAGGACAAGAAATAACTTTCGAATAAAAAAATCATCGAAATCGGTACCAGGAAAAAAATATGAGGTAAAGAACAAAATCAAAAATATTAAAAGAAGTCAGATGTCGCACATATTAGGACAACATGACAAACACCAGCTTTCGAACAAAAAAAGAATTATCAAAATCGGTCAATTAGGAAAAGTTTGCGGTATATATAAAAGCTTCTTTTTGTTATGTCTGATAAAAACAAAAAAAAAACAATGACTACGAATGAATTCAATACCAAAGCCGTTACCGAGGTAGTAAAATCGAGGTAGCCTTGGATGAGAGCTCGTAACAGATTTTGATGGAATTAGGTTTACGAGGGAATGTTAAGCTTGTTATGTCAGCAATTCTTGGCTTAGTGACAAGGTTATATGGAACTTTTTCACCATGGTTGCTTTTATATTGTTCCTTATAAAGTACTGAAAGTTTATAATTTAAGACTGACTGGTCTAGTCTGAAATGCACCTAATAAAACCTAACTCTAAATGAATTTCTATACTAATACTAGCTGACCCGGTGAACCTTGTACCGCAAGATTATTTTAATATTAATTTTTTTACCTATTAAACCTCCCCTAAACATACACAAATATTTCAAAACTAAAGTTAGCCATGTTGTTGCAGTATAGATACATAAACTAGATACCGACTACAGCGCCACCTCTATTTGTGAATCTAAACCAACCTAGGTGCCACACAAACGCATACAAAAAATTATTCAAATCGATCCAGCTTTTTACCAGGAGTTTAGTGACATACACATACATACATACATATATGGCTCATTGATTTCTTCGTTCCACCGTAAACCTATCCTTACGCCCTCCTGTGTACTCTTCTCTTCTAACTTCAACAAAAAGTCCAACACTGCTCTATCTGTATCTCTATGGAACTCACTATCTCACTCTATACGTTTCACCCCTTCTTTAAAATCATTCAAATCACAAGTCAAAGCTCACTTGTTTCTCTAACTGGCCTACCGTAACGTTATTTATCACCATCTCTTTCCTCATCCTGTTAACTTTTTCTCCTCCCGTTCTTCCTTCATCCATGAACATTATGCGTATAGCTGATTCTTTTTTTTGTGCACCACACCCCCGTAAGACTCCTACATTAATCTCCTCTATCGAAGGTTACCTGGTCTTCCAGGTCTCTGGATCGCTCTCAGCGATAAGGTCGCCTTTTGTTTATTGTTACTATATTTGTCCTTATATATTTGTATGTTTTGGTGTGCAATAAAGTTATTATTATTATATACGAGTATACAAAGATTATAAAGAGAAAAGATTTGATTTTTTGTTCGAGGAGTATAGGCTCTGAAACTACTGGGCCGATTTAAAAATCTTTTACTATTAAAATTCTACATAATCCTTGATGAATATTTGGTAAAAAAAAATCGAAAATGTTAAGTGATCCGTATGCAAATTTCAATAATGGAACCCAACGTGTGAAAAAAATACCAAAAAAAATCCTTCTTATGTCGCGTACGTTTGCGGAATTTATTGACAATAGAGCAATGTGATGTACTACAATATTATATATGACATCAATATCTACAAATAAGTCAGTGATACCATATGTCTAATTCTTACAGTTACGTCACAATAACTACTTTTTATTGGCAGCTGATTCTGCCGAAGCGAAGCCAGCACAGTTTCTAGGTTTTGGAAAAAACTTATAAAACACTTACGATATTGTAGTACAATAATTAGCAGTGACTCTGCTGTGATACAAGGAGTTTCAGGTTTGATTGCTGGGCCAGGCATGTTTGTAGCAGATACATGTTTATTCTCGGGTTTTAGTTGTTCTTTTTACCTATGTTATTTGTGTTGTCCGAGCTAAAAGCGATATAAGGAATCCTATTCCTTTTTATGTATACGTTAATTTGTTTGTTTGTTAATACAAAAACTACAGATTTGCCAAGAAATGCTCCAAAATATCTAGAATATTATTGTACTATTTTATAGTCTGTTTGGTTTGTAACTCAACAATATATGTATTCAATATTATTCGTAATAACTATTAGTGTGTTAGTATAACCGGACACTGTTTTAAATGCATAATTTATTTCAGTACAAGTTTTGTCAGTCCAAAACTGATATAGCCTCGACGGTAAAATATACGCAAATAATTTATGTTCACTGTGACATGAAATTGCTATAATATTTTATATGAGTAATTTACGCCCGCGGTAGGTATAGATAAATATCTAGTAGCCTAGTGCCAAATTTCATCTAGATCGGGTCAGTTTTTGCGTCCTTCACACATCATTCATTCATCCATCCTGGCAAACTGTCACATTTAAAATATTAGCAATATTATTTATTTATTTTTTATAAAAATAGAACATACATAGTCTTTGTCCGTTCGTCACCTACATAAGGTCTGTAGTCAAAAATACCGTAACTTTGTGAAAAAAGCTAGCACTTATTTGTGAATTCCGGGACATCGAATTGAAACCATTGACCGCGGGAAAACATACAAAATTCCGGGAGAATCCATCCATTATCTGGCTACCCTAATGGAAGTGTGGGGTAATGTAATTATTGTCTATATATTTTATTATAATTAATGTCTATTTATTTATTTATGAGTAACTACCCTCGCTTCGGGATTTGAATTGACATATCTTTTTTATTTATGTAAGAATTACAAATAAAATAAATACTTTAATGCAAGCAAGCAATACATCAGATCAGGGCAGCCTTTCTCGGTCCTATTTTTACTACAAAATCTGGTTTTCCGAAATATCTTCCATGTACAGAAATCGATTAGTAACAAATTTATTACATGTAGGTATGTACGATTATCGCCTTAGTAACAAAACTCTCAAAATGCTAAAGCATGCACTTGAAATACATGATTTTAAACTCCACTCATCGTGAACAGTGTACATTATGCTATATTTTTGGCGCTAAAAACATATATTGTGAGTACATAGCATAAGATATTTAGTTAATTAACAATTTTCATTTCATTTCATTTAGGTATTTCATTTCATTTCAGTTTTTGCCCGCGACTTCGCTCGCGTTAAGAATAATAATTATTAATTATTTCATACAAACTTGCATCCCCTATTTTATCCCCTTGGGGGTAGAATTTATCAAAATAATTTCTTAACGGATGCCTACGTCATAACATCTACCTGTATGCAAAATTTCAGCCCGATCCCTCCAGTGGTTTGGGCTGATATTACGTATGTCTGTGTAAGAAATGAATGAATGATTTTGTCTGAGTAATATATCTGTGTGTAACTGGACGCATTCTGAAGAAACTCATCAAGTAGCAGTTCCAGAATCGCTGTTTTATTTCTGGGACATTTTTACATTCTATAAAACACTTGACTCCTGACCTGCATTACTGTAAGCGGTGATGTGGTGATATATGGTAAAATGCACTAATTTAGCAATTCATTTGACTTGAAGACAGTTACATTGTGATTTAATGTGAACACTGACGCGGGCAACTTATTCCAGTCTTTCGTACGCATGATGATAGAGGACGCAAAGTGCGTTGTTCGTACTGGCGGGACGTCTCCGATAAAGGGTTGGATACCCGCCGTGCGTCGCCTCGTTCGAAAAGGGCATGGGGTAATTAAATCGATTTGTCCTGGGCATAACGAATAGTTTGCAAAGGCATGGTTAGAAAAGTTTCCGTATTAAACTTAGTACTGATTCTGATGATCTCATAAAAATATATAAAAAGGTTACTTAAATAGTTTTTTCGGAGAACAAGCTTAATCTGTTAACTGGTTTCCATCATAAATGTCGTAAGAGGTGATAATTATGTTAAAAATACCCGCGTAGTGACCTTACCGTGTAGGTACTTCTTATCGCGAGTAGGGTAGGCACATAATATTTTGGGATAGTACCCACCGATTCCACTGTACCAATTCTGGACTCGTGTCTCGTTATACAATGTGGCTTCATACAAATTGCTGGATTGGTAGACTTTACACACCTTCGAGAACTTGGGGAAGTCGCAATAGTGCAGGTTTGCTCACGAAGGTTTCTCCAGTCAAGTGATAATTAATTTGTACGTACTTCTTGAAAATGATTGGTGTCGCTGGATTCGTATCCAGCACTCGAGTTCAAAGCTGCTGCTGTAGCCGTATACTATGTATGAAACTTAGGTTCAATCGCCGTTATAAACAACGTGTACGTTGCCTCAGCTTGTACTTTCAGCGTACGCAATTGCTGTCTCGCGTTCGTAGTTATCATTTTAAAGACTCCCTTCTTATTGTATGATCTATTTTGCTTAAAAAGAGTACCAGGAAATTTTCCTCCGGCTTTTTTTTCTTCTGGCCTACACTAAGTTACTTAGCAATATTGTAATATTTTAGCAAAGCCGATGACTTGTAGATAGGAATTGTTTAACGAGACTTTAGGCAATACCGCGGGTTTGGTTATAGATTTTAAATCCGTAACCGATTTTAAGGTATCTTAAGAATGAATATTGTGTTTGTAATCTTCTGACTTTCATTAAGTGAGCTCGATGTTCCTATGATGAAATAAAATACTTTTGATTTTGACTTACAAGGCAGTTTTTCGGGTAAACAGCCGAATTACGATCAAAACATCGCGGGCTATGTACCGTTCGATGTTTATTATTTACTAGAATCTGCCCTTACTTCGCTTCGAAATAACCAGTTACCAGAAAAAAGTAGTTATTGTGATAAAACTATAACAGTTAGATTTGGCAGTTTGACAGGCTTATTTGTAGATATTGATGTCCGCTATAAAACTGTACTACATCACTTTGCTCTATTGTTAATAGATTCCGCAGCGCACGCGATATAAGGATTTTTTTGGTAGTTTTTTCACACGTTGGGTTAGATTGTCGAAATTTTCATGCGGATCCCTATTTTTCTCGCATTAAATATAGCCTATGTTCATCAAGGATAATGTAGGATTCTAATGGTAAAGGATTTTAATATTGGTCCAGTAGTTTCGGAGCCTATTGAATTCAAACAAACAAACAATCAAATCGTTAAGGCACAATTTTAAAGCAACCAATTACCGTTCTTCATTTAAATACTTCCGACGTTATTTCACACTTAACTTAAACTAAAAAAAAAATTATAATTTTGGAGTTTTAGTTTAAAGCAAAACCTATGATAATTTGATATCTGTTTCTGTCTTCTAATTTTATTTTTTCATTATTTCTGGCACCTACTAATTCTGGCCATCCTCGAAGATGGCTAGAATTATATGAATTACCTCTTGAATAAAATGTTTAGTTTTTTTTTATCGAATAATGCGAATCGTGTTTTTTTCATTCTTCAATTAATTTCCCAGGCGTCCAAAATGAAGACCAGGCTAACAGCCGTGACGTACCTGGGCTACACCGCGATGGACCGCCGGTTCTCGAACTGCATGCTTCCTTGGCTTTTGCGGGAGATCCGAGCCACTGGCACCAGAGATAAGGTAGGCCTACAAAAATGATCATACTACTGATATGAAGCTTCGATGGATGGAGTCATCTGTGGAGAAGATCTGGAGTGCATAAAAAATAAAGTGCGGAAACGAGTTTTTAAGCAAGTAGTGTATGCAAGTCAAACCAACATAAAATACTGTTCGTATGAATGTATTTCCATGTGTATACTTGTACATGATCGTTGTGTTACCAACAAACTCAAAAAATATTAAAAAAAATGTACGTTCTATCTAATTACACCCATTGCACCTACTTGGTTGTAATAAATAAGTTGAATACACATTGCATAATGGAACGTGCTTATGAGTTGGCTGCTTGAAACGTACTGAACTAAACACCAGCCCACATTTCAAGTGAGCTGGTATGTGTCGATTACATTTTTGTTGCTCATTCGGTATCTAGTTGTATTATTGATTGAAGTTCAGTGCATACAAATACTTGCAACATGTCTCGAATTATTGCTTTGAACAATTTTCAACGTAGCTGAAATCGTTCGATGAATTCCGTTTGTCCCCAGTTAAGTATAGCCGTGGAAGATGGCTGCCTGAAAGCATACAACGCGAATTTCGAGCCAGTAATGGTGCATCGTCTTGTTGACATTCTTCGGTAAGCTTTTTTAAGACGTTTATAAATATATAGTAAGAATATTAGATCCTTAGAATAAGAATCTCTTCATACAGTTCTGTATGGAGAGACGGTCTATTTTAATGCGTTTGAAAAAAATGGGATATAAATTATTTTGGAGTAATATTTTGCAATGTGCTATTAAGAACACTAAAGTTGTCTTAAGAATTTTATCACTGCGAATTAGAGGTTGACAAAGGGCTAGTTATCGTTGCACACCATAACTTTCCCACTACTGGGCTGGTTCTCATGTGAGTGTGAAGGGTACATTTTGTACTTAAGTGCCACCAGCCTCACCAAGAAAGATTGTTACTACTTGTAGATTTAATTACATATCTGGGGTATTTTGTGGGGAGCTCTTAAGTATTCAGGTTTCCTCACGATGTTTGGTCAGATTACCTGGCAATCTTTAGTACCAGGTAATGTTTTGAATCTGTTCCTCAACAGATTACCCACTTCAGAGTCGTTTATTGTATCTTAAATAGCTTCTTACTCCTGCTTGAAGTAGCTTTTACTGGATAAAACGTTATGTTAATTATTCATAATGGATGGATTTTATGGAATCCAAAAAATACACCAGCGAACCTTCAAAATTTCTTCTCGGACTGATAGTAATGTTTTTGTGCAGGGCAAGCCAAGTGCCAGGGAATCCTGAAGAGCTTTTCTACATACTCTTGAATGAGAAGGAAGGCCTTTTGCAGTGCTACCTCTTTAGGGCGAGTACCGTTGTTGAGGTGAGTGGATATTTTGCCTTTGGTATCTTTAGCCCAGCTTTATAAAAGCTGTGTTCAATAAACTGTGTTCTACCGTTTTTAGATTTGTTTAAAGTTTTAAGATGCATATGTAACTCGGACTCATTTTGAATTTTTTTTTAGATGCACATTTTTCTAACTTGACCAGTTTGTTTAATGGACATTGTTTTCGAATCTTGGCCTAGGAATTATATAGTTATCTTGTTTTAAAGATGTGGAAAAATAGACGCGTAATTTCGCGTGATTTTTGGAATTATTTTCCCACATGCGAATAATTTTTTCTTTTTCTTAATTTACATAAATATAATGAAGCAGTTACAAGTAGGAACCTTATACGAAGTAGTAGGAGCCTTATTTTATGAATATTTTAATATATGTAACAAGGAGCTAAGAGGGCGATTGTCAAATGAAATATAATTACATAGGATCGATTGACCTAATGTTTTGCTAGAAACAGTTCGTCTTGAGATGGTTGTTCAGCTTATTTAGTCGATAGCTAAGCCAGATGTGCAGTAATTTTAATAGAGTTCCGTCTTTCATTCTTTGGGCACGGAACCTTTTTTAGGTGAACTGACACTCAAACCTCCAGCCGCAACATGACAATTTGTACGGTGTTTAATTCAAGGAAGACGATGGTAGCCAGCCAGACAGGCTTCACAAAAAGATAATCCTATCGCGAAACTCCTCGACCAGTTGACTTCTGTCGCCTCTTACTACACGCTGGTCTGCCAGCATGTGAGCGTTATTTTTATTCCACCCCAATACGGCACCAAAAACTATTTCAAAGCCAGTTGTTTTAAAATATACCACAAAGATGCCTGATAAGCCTGAAAATAAATTAAGTATTACGCCGGAACAAAGGATTTGAAGCCATTTGTGGGGCAGGCAGGCAAGATTCATTAGTAGATTACAATTAACATGGAAGGCGGGAATTGATCATGACGAGGGCTCAACCCTTGATTTACCTTACACCCTGATGAGTCATAATGGTTAACTAGAATTTTCTACAAGTGTAATTTTGAGGAACTAAAAATATGTTTTTTTTTTTACTCAAATTTTATAGTCTAACTTTGCCGTAAACTTAGAGCTTTGTATATAAGCTATATACAAATTACCTAATAAATCAATTATTGCAGATTACTCCGGAATTGTCTATTCTAGGAGATCGATATGCATAGTCTTCCGTTTTTGAAAGGGAGAAGGTTGAAAGTTCGTGAGGCCTATACGCTACTCCACCACGCTGCTCCAATGCGAATTGGTGGAGGGGTCACTGGCCAACCCAAGAGTAGGATGTTTTTCTGCCGCCTGAAAGCCGATATGGCTTATCGATTGCTATCTAACAACAACCGGGACCGACGGCTTTACGTGCTCTCAAAAGCACGGAAGCATTCATGATTTTTTTTGGCTACTGGCGGTAACCCATCCTCCTACCGATGGGATGGGATTAATAGTTGATAATATATCAAGAAGTAGTGTTCTAATGTTTTTTAAATTTTCGAAACTGAAACTATTCCACGCGGACGACACTAAGTCTATATAACCCAAAAAATCTATGAAGGTTTTGGGGAAAGGTTAGTTTCTTACGAAAACGAAACAAGATCGTTCTACTGTATTATAAAGGTTGGGTCTTTCCCAGTACCCAATACAACCCAGATGACCCCACATAAATACGTATAGAATTGTATGTTATCACTTAGCACAAGGTGTGTCTGTTTGTTTGTTACAAAACACCATTAACAGAACAGTAAAATCCTAATTCGTTACGGTGTTAATGACGTCACGTAATGGCGTCGTTCTTTACAGTTTTTACGACTCGACTTTGTGGAACGTACACAAAATGTATACATTATGTCACTGTTAGAGCAAGACAGGTTAAATTAAATTAATAGTTTGGCCTTGTTTGATTATTTATTTGTCTTGTTGGGAAAGGATCTTACTGCACTTAATGGATACTTAAATCGCTCCTTAGCATAGATTTTCTAAAAAGATTGCAGAGTGACTGATTTAAGTAATTGTTAACGACTCCGAGTTCGCGAGTTAGTCACAGATTAAGTCGGTGTTAAGCAACGACGACAGGTGATACATAATATATATTTTTTTTATAATCTAACTAGCTGATCCGGTATACGTTGTCCTCCTCAATTAATTAAACCAACTGTGCCCACGAATCCTATGCACGGAATTTGTATCTTTGATAAGCTACAGAATTATTTATAAAAATTTTGGGCTGTGTATATGATGATTAAATAGTAAAAGTATTTTAAAAACAACACATCAAATCGGATCACTCATTTCTATTGGCGTTCTAATCTCTACTAGAAACCAAAAGTAAAAGTTTCTTCACGGGTGCGTACTTTCATAGCTTTGGCAAATTACATGAATGACATATTATCACTTCGACAGGCCGGTTTGTCTAGTGGTTAGCGAACCTGACTGCTACAACGAAGGTCGTGGGTTCGATTCCCACCCAGATTAAACTTTTCTGAATTGAGCAGGAATGTTTGTTCTGTGTGTCTGGGTGTAAATATCTATAAAGATATGTATTTAAAGATGATGTGTGATGTGATGTGATGTGTGTGTATCAGTTGTCTGATCACCACAGTACAAGCTAACGCTTAGTTTGGGGTCAGATGACCGTGTGTGAGTTGTCCAAAGATATTTATTTTTATTTATTTATTTACTTGTACTCTCAAATCAAATATCTATTGATGGTGTGTTCATAAATTTACTTAGAAAGATACTAATGATAGCTTCATAGGCAGGAATAATTTCACTGTATTTTCCTCTCTATAATGTGAATTCAATTTACACTTCACGCTGAGTAAAAAATGGCCGGCTATGCAAACACTAAAAATTAAAAAAAAGTAAGAACATTCAATTTCACTGTATTGCGTTTACTACAATATAAATTTTACTTATACTTTAACCCACGAAATTAACTTCAGCAACACATGGCAGTTATGGTATTAAATAATAGCTAATATTAAACGTCTACACGTTAAATACAGCGCCATCTATTAAATACTTAGTCAATCCATTCAACAGGTACTGACATCTGTTGGAATCGTTTGAAGCTAATAGATAATCGTGACTATAGGATACTAAATTAATAAAATAATATTGCAACTGTAAAATTAGATGAGAATAAGCTATCCAAACTGCACACGGTTTGCAAAATTTGAAAAAATCGGTTAAGTTGTTTAGGAGTCCATTGCGGACAAACACCATGACACGTAATTTGTATATATTAAGATATAATCTGCTAACAAAAAAATCAGTCAAATCACAGATTTTAGAGAGACGAAAGAGTCCTGAAGCCTTCAACCCATTAATGGCCCATTGCTGAACTCATTTTCGCCTTGTTTCTAAGAAGGGCTAGGGTATATTCTACCGCGCTACTCTAATACGGATAGGTGTAGGACAGTGATTCCCAAACATTGTACTGCCATGGCCCGGTAATTTCGAGACTGCCCCTTCGTAATCCACTTATTACTTTAAAATCCAAGCTGGTTCCATAAGGTAAAAAAATACGTATTTATTAACATTTAAGCACTAAATTTTATTGCGAAGTACAAAGCAGTTTATTTTGTTACTAAAGAAGACCCGGTTGGGACCCGCCAACTTAAATCCCTGAAGGTATATGTTAATTTGTTAACCGCTAATCCAATATATCATTGTCAAGCGATATATCATTGTCACTTGCGTTACTGATAACAAGCACGAAGATCCAATATTGTTTTAACCTTAATCTTAGATAACACTAGCAACCGCAACATCGCCCGTGTACCAGACCATAACATAAGCGTTTAATTATGGTTCGCAATTAATTTCCCAATGCCTATTAATATTGTTTAACAGCTATGTTTGTACGCAGTTAAACTCTTATTTTATATTGGGGTATAAGAGACTCGAACAATCGCTGATTCCATGCAAATTCCTGTTTATGGCACCAGATCCTTCTGGAGACCTCTGGGCTCTGTACAAACATTTACGGTTTTCGAATGTATCCGAGTAGGGAAGCTCTGTCTGCTTGGCTAACTGCCTCTTTCTGGAGTCGACATTCAAAAGGTTTATTCAATAGTTTTGGTGCATATATCTTTTATTTCTTCCTTTCTTTCTTCTTCCTTTCTTTCTTTCTTCTTCCTTTTTTATATTATAAACCCAGCAGACGGGTCACCTGATAGTTAATGATTACGGCCACCCATGGACATGAAAGACAGCAGACTGAGGTATCACTAGCGCGTTGGCTGCCTGGAAAAGATACACGGGAAGACACTGACAAGCCTGGCTTTTAAGCCTCCAGTCAGAACACCATGATTCATTTGACTGCTGACACAAGGGAAATATTGATAGCTAGCCAGACGAATTAACAGAACGACAATAACATCAGTAATAATATTTATAATATCTAATCCTTCCGCAAAGCCCTCATGGCAAGCAGCTGACTTTTGTAGCTTTTTATTTTAGGCTATTCTGACACGGCAGTCTCTTATTTTTCTCCATCTTGTAGTACAGGTACAGGTCTACTTAGGCCGAGAACTTATAAAAACTGCCAGAAGTGCAGGTTTACTCACGACGTTTTCTTTCATCGAAGTAAATGATAATTAACTTCTATGGCATCTACGCCATGTTCGTTAGTTTACCATAAGAAAATATTTGGTTATGGTAGTGAAACGACGCGGTACCTTACTTTTTTATATCTACAATATCATTGTACATTGTAATATATGAAGGTCGAAAATTACGTATTACATTTTAATTGGTCCACAAGATTGATTGTATAATCATCAACTGTCAAGTGTCAATTAAAACAATGACTTATTGCATGTCATAACCTCTTCGTAACGTCCAGACCTTGGGACTTTAAAATTAGCATCTTATATTCTATTCGCATTTCGACCTCCGCTATTCAGTTTTACTTTGTCACCAATCGTTAAAAGTAATCGCTGTGTACCGAAAATTAAAAAGAAAAAATATTTTGTGTGCTTATAGTTGACAGTTTTTAATTCCCGCGTTTTTAGAAAAGATGGAGTAAGGTCGTTATACCTCAAAGTGCTGTGTTAAGTTTTATCATGGAGTTTGTTATTTTTTGAAATTTGTTTTTTGATGATACCAGTGATTTCATTAAATATTGTACTATTCAGATATTATATACTTTTACTAAAATGGTATTGATAAATCATGTGGCCTCAATTTAATGCCTACTTAAATACATTGAATTCAAAACATGATTCAATAATATTACAAGTGCAAAAGGGCACTTGATCCAGAACGATTATTATATTTATTTTTAAATTGATTCGGGTCAATTGTTTTCAATATAATCGAAGTACCTTTTAATTAAAAAAGTAAAATAATGCAGATCTGATTTACGAAGTTGTTGTCGATACTTGAAAATTAATAAAAATGCGACCGAATACGAACTAATTGAAACGCTGTAAACATTGCCAAGTGACGAGCCAAAGTGACGTCACACAGCCAAGAATCCAAGATGTTTTCAGTGTGGATGCCACTGTCGAGCACGACGGCTGTGTATCACACGGTCTCGCAACTTTCAAACGCAGAGTTTTGGGTCGGTGCGGTGTTAATATTGGTTGCGTGTGAATTGGACCTCATATACTTCCACATTCTACAGACGTTTGATATCGACATATTGTCTTTATAACGCTGGACTATTTAAATACCGCGAAGTGAAATTAGAAACGATGCCAAGTGTTAAATGTGTTCGACATGAGACAACGTAAACAAAACATTTTCAGACCTAGCGAACTTGCGTTGCATTAGTGATACGAATGATTAAACAGAAATGTGACGAAGTGAAGACATTAGTGCAGAATAAATAACGTGAATTCCTTAATTGAATTTCTCGACTACAACATAAATAATGGATTTTAAATTATGAAGTGGAATTTAACGATCTTATAATTATATTGAACTAGTTTTGTGAAATTGTGACAAATTGTGATATTCCAGTTACAGTACGAGATTTTAAGATAAGCCTACAAGTTAGGATTTTTGAACTTGGAAGAAAATATTAGTTAAACTGTAAGTGTATTTACTTATTTTTTAACAAGTATTAGAAAATGATTAAAATTTAATTTATACTTTAATTTAAGATCTAGAACTAAAAATGATTTTGTTGTAAATAATATCATCTTATATTTTTATCCGATCTCTGGCGTCGATCAGGCTTGAAAAACAAAAAAAAATGGTTTTATATAATTACTGGTTTTCTTGTATCTTCAGATGCTCTGTTTGAAACTGTCAATTCATTTACAAGGTAATAAAACTAATTGCAGAAGAGAAATTAATGAGCTAATAATACATTATTATTAGTAATGGACGTATATTGCCAAATATTTTTATGTATTTTTAATGATTAAATACTTCAATATCGTTTTTGCCATAATCTTAAATAAATGGTTCAATTGAACCGTTATAATATATTTTTCTAATAACATATACGTTTTACACTATACTTTTACTTCATATATAGTATACTTAAGTCTTGATAATATTCACATAAGAAAAGATAGAAAACTAGATTAGTAGACAAAAAGTTTGCACTTTAAACAAATATGGTAAACGAATTATTATATCCTAGGCGACTTACGATGTTCATAGAAAAGTATTAGTTACGAGTATTAATTGGCTAGTCTAAGTGAAAAATTAAAAAAATACTTATAGATAGGTAATTAATATTTGCTATACTTTTACTCTCCTGTTAAAATATCACAAATTAACGAAATATATTAAAAATAAATATGTTTTAAATATTAGTTTGCAGTTAATAATTTACGAATCAACTGTTAACAAATTTAACTCCGTTTACATGCCATTTTTTCCATGTTTTACGTACGTACTTCTTTTTACGACCCTAACATTATGTGGTAATGTAGAAGCTTCTAACATCGGTTAACATAAACGGTATGGTATATAAATTAAAAGCTATTTTAAAACTACTAAAATAAAAAATATGCGTTGTCGGATACTTCATTATTATTTATATTGTTGTAGCAAATGCTAGAAAGTTTGAGAATTTCTGTTCTGACATATGTATGTAGACCAAGTCTCAAAAATACCGACTGATAAAAAACTTTATGTAATTCCAAAAACTTATGTATATGTGAAATTCACTGTTACGTCTGTCTGTAGACAAAAATATAATATGAAAAACCGCCCAAGTGTGTGTCAGTATACGCACAGCGTGAGATTCCGTTGTTGTTGTCTTAATAATGTACCTGTTGAGACTATACATACTACAATTACATACTAGTCCCTTCCCGTGGCTTTGTCCGCATTATGTGTTGATAAAAAGTAGCCTATGTGTAGGTGTGTGTAGGGTTATACTATATTATGTGCCAAATTTCATCTTAATAACGGCTTAAGACGAACGGTTTGCGCGTGAAGAATCCAAACATATTAACGTGCAAATCAGCCTAGAGGAACCCACATTTAGGATTAAATCTTATGTTGGAAGGAAACGTACGTCTCTGTGTGCTGAGTTTTATCTTAAACTGCCTATCACTCGCGTCGAAGGAACCCAAACATACAAAATTATAAATGTACTAGAATTATTAACAAGTCACTAGAAAACCTACAACCGGAAAAAATGTTTCCTATATTCATTTTGTGACTGTAGTCTATCTGTGTGCCGTATCTTAATCCGTTAAACGATTGGCGCGTGAACAAAATACAATCCAAACATCTTCGCAAACTTTCATATCTACTAGATATATTAATGTTATAGCTCAAGAGTTTGTTTGGACGCCCTAATCTCTGGAACTGCTGGTGCGATTTGAAAATTTTTTTCAGTGTTAGATATGTCATTTATTGAGGAAGGCTCTAGGCTATATACGTTATCATCATGCTAAGACCAATAGGAGCGGAGCGCCATTGAAGAATGTTTCAAAATCGGGGTATTTTTTTCTTTTGACAGCTTGCGCTGCGTGCGTACGGTTAAAGTTTCAGAAAAATAATGTATGGCAGGAATAAAGTCGCGGGTTAAAGTGAGAGTTAGCCCAAAGTAACTATTCCACGCGGACGAAGTCGCGGGCGTAAGCTAGTTTATAATACTAGTAGGATTAGTAGGCTAGTAGGATGCTAGTTTCCTTCTACATTACAATGTACTACACAAAAAATGACATTTTTTACATAGAATAAGTTAATGCTTGATCCCTCCTGATGGAAAGTGGCGATGATGTCTGTGGGACACACTAACTTACTAAATGCCTATTCACTCTTCTCTTGAAGACTCTCACATCATACTTAGCCGGGAACACCAACGCAGGCAAGTTATTCCATTCCATTACGGTATGCATGATAAAATACGAAGAAAACCGCGTCGTTCGGACCGGGATGTTCACGACATAAGGATGGATACCTGCCATACGCCGGGTTGTTCGATGGAGGAAGGGGGCCGAGGAATAACGTCGAACAAGTCCTGCGCACACTCTTCAAAGTGCACCCTATAGAATTCCGAGAGGCTGGTTACATTGCGCCTGAGTTCGAGGCTTCGTAGATTGGTATTGAGCTTTCACTAATGAGCCTCTTAGCATGCCTCTCCATCGACTCCAAGGCTGA
>DWJZ01002525.1:0-19214 GCA_018249125.1 Asbolis capucinus
GATTTGACCCGTAACAAACAAATATATTAACATGCTAATTTACAAACATACACTGCAAGTTAAATAAAAGCTTGTAAAAAGTAGCTTACGAGTTACTTCAAATCTATCCTAACAAATTTCATGTTGCCCGCGGGCCCGTGTTACCGACCCCTGGTCTTTATACCTAAATCCGTTTACTCGTTTGCCTATTGACCATATAAACAGCAAAATAAATTTTAATTTCAGATCACTTACAGATCAGTTAAGATAGCTGATGATAAGGAAGGTGTAGACGAGTTTGTTCACAATCTTCGTATATGGATGAAGGACAAAATGTCCATAGCAGCTGTGAAGGAGGGAACTAATAAACTTGTTGGAGTATTAGTTATGAGAATACAGGAAAAACGTACGTATATCTTAAAATTAATTTAGTTCTTCAGTTGAACGTGATACCATTGAAATTTAAAGCTGTATTTTTCCTTGAGATCCTATCTACAGTTGGAATTGAATATTCTGGAATATATATATGTATATATTTGTATAATTAGGTATGTATGTAATTCTTTATATATGTTCTCATATATATGTGTTTAATGTGTATGTATGTATATTATTATTTAGTGCTTAGTAGAATAAGATTGAAAAATTAAATGAATTAAGTCCGCCATTGTAAAAAAATTACAATAAAGGGTAAATAAATAAATATATTTGGACAACTCACACATGGCCATCTGACCCTAAACTAAGCGTGTGCTTGTGCTATGGTGACCAGATAACTGATAAACATACATACGTTTATATTTTTAAATACATACATACATGTATACATATTCTTACACCCAACACACAGAACAAACATTCGTGCTCAACACAGAAAAGTTTGACCTGGGTGGAAATCGAAGTCACTTTGGTGTAGCAGTCAGGTTCACTAACCACTAGATCAACCGACCTGTCAATTCAGCCGTAATTCAATTCAAAAATAAATTGTCATTGACAGTAGATACTGAAATTGGGAACGTGTGTGTCGAATGCATCGTAGTGTGTGTAATGTTTTTATTTTGTAATTAAATGTACTTGTTTGCAATGCATTTTGATATAAAATAATAGTTTTATGCACTCCTTTTCCATGGAAACTTTAACGGTGAAAATTTTCAAGGTCTTACGTCTGCGTAATGTTCCTAGAAACGGAAAAGTTTTTGTTTAACGTATTAATATATGTATGTTTTATCATAATAAAATTGTGTTTATAAATTTGTGATGTTTGACCATGTTTTAATGATAATTAGCGTATTAATGCATTAATTAAAGTATTTGAAGGTAAAATTTTAAATTATGAGAGTTTTGTATAAAAAGGTTTAGAACCGATTAGAGTGGCCCAAAATAGGAGAGGCCGATGTCCACAAGAGGGCGTGTAAAGACGATGGATGGATGGATAACACTTATTTTCCGAGTTGTAACTATAATATTTTACTTATTTAACAAAGCCAAAATCCGGAAGAAAATTAGCAACGTATAATAAATATGTTTAAAGCATTAATTAAAGATCCATAATACAAAGAAAAACACCAAATTTCATGACTGTATCGTTAACCGTTGAGGAGTTCCCTTGTCTGGAACCAATCCTGAACGTAGTTACGTCATGCTTGTCATAAAATTGCATTGTCATCAGGATGAAAACTTTATACAAAATTTCTGCTCCATACTGTAAAAGGAAGTGGGTCTAATGAAGCTTGCAAGATTTGACCCGTAACAAACAAATATACAAACATAAACTGCAAGTTAAATAAAAGCTTGTAAAAAGTTTAGTAACCGCTGCACTAGACCAACACCAAAAGAAAAAACAATTTCCCATCAAAGCTCAATAGGTCCAGCAACAATAGCACGTTGACACTGATCACTTTTGTTTTGCTTTATTCGTCCGGCCACACCACAGATACGAAAGTTTGCGAGCGGCAAACTATTCCGGCGAAATTGAATATCGCTTACTTGACATACGACGCCGCCGAGAAAAGTCGGGTAAACAAGTAATATCCTAACGATTAGAATATTGGTGTCTTCTAGAAAGGGAAGTTCTAGGTTCAAACCCTGCCCACATGCCTTATTTTATATGGTTTAAGAACTTTATTTACTTCTAAGAGAATTACAAAAATTCACTGACTGAGGTTACTATTCGAAGTAAATACAATTTATAGGTAAACAGAAAATTTAGACATTAGTCTGTACAACATTCAGAAATCTTTAAAAATAACTGCAGTTTTTTTTTTTAAAAAGTTTAAAGTTTAAAGTTACGTGCGTATTACAAGTTTATAATTTGCTTTGTTGAAGGAAATCATCGTAAGATAACCTGTACTTCTGAGAGCTGCCCATATCTGCTTTGAGGTGTATGAAGTCGCACCAATCACACTTGACACGTGATGGACTGTGGTTCGTACTAGGTTGTGAGTGGAGACCCGAGCCCAGTAGTGGACAGTTATGGGTTGTATTGATGAAAGTCTGGTAAAGCTTCTAGGTTCGACATTTCATAAAAGCTCCCTAACAATCCGTATTAAAGCATGGAAATTACACTGTAAGCTCTCACATTATGATGAGAAACCCGCGTCCTACAGGGGACAAATGGGTTACACAACTAAACAGAATAGTTAACACAGCGAATAAAGGTGATATAAATAAAGCACAATTCAAAAACAGTTAAAATATATCCATTTAAAACTAATAAAAGATGAAGTGCTCAACTTTGTACTCACATTTCACATACAAAAACACAATCCAGCAGTTTAACCCATCTACAGTGCAGTTGAAAATAAATTGGGCGGAAAATAAATCGGAATACAAACTTGTATCCGGCCAGTAACAGTTGGTAGAATGGGCGTCGAAACTTCTAGAAATGACAGCCGCCCGCGGCTACCAACTTCTTTCCTATCCTTCCGTGTTATCCGCTTTTCGTATCTTGTTTAATACACTTAATGTGTTAAAATATGAATTATTACTCGCGAAAGAACTAGGAACTTTAAGAATAAGAAATCTATAACTACGTAGCGACGTATTGGTAACTTTATATCCGTGCGCCCGTAATCATCTATATATAAAAAATATTGTTTGTTTGTGCTTTATAAACTCTGAAATGGTAGGAGATTGAGCAATGATGTCAAAAGGAATATTGTTCAGTATTTCATGAAAAAGGTTTTGATACTAAAATTATATCGATCGAACATATATTATGCGAGAATCGCTCGTAGATCGCATATTAGTATTACTTATCAGCAACAATTGCGCAATTAATTGTTATTG
Organism: Asbolis capucinus; assembly: GCA_018249125.1. NCBI lineage: Eukaryota > Metazoa > Arthropoda > Insecta > Lepidoptera > Hesperiidae > Asbolis > Asbolis capucinus. The sequence continues at coordinate 3,268 of DWJZ01002525.1, forward strand.
CTAGTTAGGTCGCGACAGGTGCATAGTATCAGTCAGCGATTGTTGTGCAATCGATCGCGAATGTATATAATACAAAGTTTTTCGTAGCAATAGTTTTGCTGTTGCTGATCGTTTGCTGCTTGCTCATGGTTTGCAAATTTTAGCAAAGAGCAGTCGATTGCAAAAATTTTATAAACACATAAATATTACACATTTATATTAATACATAATTCAAATTCTAACCATTTTAATAGTTACTTTCACATTCATTCATTTACCTAAAAAACTTTGGAAAATAGCTAATATATAAACTCTTTCACTGAACTTTCTGAGAATTAGTTAAAAGCCAATGACGTAACCATTTATAGGTTGGAGGCCAGCGAAAAGCGTAATCTCTAACCTTTTACAGCGCTGAAACCGCTCGATCACTCGGAGATGACCCGGGAAGTAGGATATTACGGAAACTAAACCACTTGCAGCTAATGGCGTGTCCACGCCACTTTTATTACGTTTTTCCACACGCTAATGATACGGTCACATTCTTTGGGCGTTCTATGCGGGTTGACCGTTGTTTTGCTCATGTACTCGTATACTCAGTGACTGAGTACAAAATACTCAAATAACCTAGTTCTAACTTTATTACGTTTTAGACAGCGAATGAAGTTTTGAAGCTCTGGTTTAGTATCTGAAACGAGATTTAAATTGTTACGAACTCTCGTTATTGAAGCCTTAAAATGTATGTCTATACGTAACCTTTGTAGTAGTGAAAAAATATATTTGTTTGTTCCCATTTATAGTAAAGTCAAATTGCTTCCAAATAAAACATATGTAGATAATTTATTTCTTATAATTTTTGGAAGGCTGTAGTACAACTTCAAGATCTGAATGGCATGATATAGAATACAAAGGGATCAGTTAAACTTTATACGAATACGAGATTTAATAAATGCCATAGGAATTTATTTATTCTTTACGTCTATAAACTCTATTATTTTTATTCCTTTCCGAAATATGCGTGTGTCCGACTGATAAAAGTTCCCGATCTAGTTTTAAGGAATTTCGGAAAATTGTCTTTATTTATAATTACGTGAAAAATGAACTTCCAAATGAAAGAAAGATCTTTCAGTTGTCAAGATAGACGGATAGTTAAAACAATCTCACCTCCCCAACTGCATTAAAACACAAAATTTAAACCGACTCGGGTTGCTAATTAAAAAGTATTGGTAGACTACAGTGACTGTCACGAAAGGAAGTTAATAAAGGAATTTAATAAAGTTGGTTTACACCGCGATTACTGGAGATAAGGCTGGTAAACGGATTAAGGGTTGAAACAATGCAGGCGATTATCTCAGCCGCTGTCAGTAACACAGCTGTTCCCAGTTTGGGAACCAACGGGAACCTATTTTGTAGCGGATACGTGTTACGGTTCTGTACTGGGTCTAGTACACTGTTAATGTTATAGGATGGCCGTTTGTAAAATATACAGGCTGATGTTTTTATTCACCATTGTAACCCATTATGTCCCACAACTGTTCTGATCTTCTCCCATAATGCCTATGCCAAGAATGGATTGGTAGACTCTACAGCTTCTAGAATTTTGTGGGGCACTTTAAGGAGTCCAAAAAAATTTTCTGGTCTCTATATTGATAAAAAAAACCCCATGTATCAAAATTTGAAAAAAATATTTAATGTACATTAAAGACCCTGTTACAGTTTTAATATTAGCTATAAATATAAATATTAATATAAGTGTTTAATACTTTTTAATATCTGTAGCATAAGTTGGATATCGTTCAACAAAAGTGAATAATAATTGAAATAACCCTTCGTAAACAGGGCTTCTTTGAGGGATGGGGTACAATACAGATTATCTTAGCATCCCCAACCGGTTATTGTGTGTAAACGAATTTAACCAGATTATTAAACATTCTAGTCAATTCTTAACCGCTGTGACGGATACCGAAATTAAACGCTGAAGTATTGTGTCTTAAATAATGAAACGGTATTTTTTTATTTTTTTTCAAATTTGATTTTTACTGTTCGCTTCCGTACCCAAAGGGTGCTTAAGGGACTTTATTAAAGACTTTCCTGATTGGTCGTCCGTGTTTTTGTCATCTTCTTATCTGTAATATAGCTCGGACATGATTCAAAAAGAAATTTTTACATACAACTTTAAAATTTTTTTAAGGTAAACATTTTTTCGAGGCGTGTCCGAAGTATGAGTATACCCAATCAGTCCTATCAATAATCTGTATATCGAAAAAAAAATACACACGAATCTAGTACCTCCTCTTTTTTTGATGTCGGAAAAAATAATAAGAATTTATGCAATAATGTAATGCATCATAATAATTTTTAATATTGTAATAATTTCATTTCATGTTACTTCTGACTGTCATTAAGTGAGCTCGATGTTATGATGATGATGAAATAGTTTAACCAATTAGAACCATGTGATTTGTTTGCTCATTTATCGGCTAATTCTAAACGTATATCCTCAAATGTATATTGACTTAGGTTTTACTGGTTATAAAGTGGTTGTTGTTCACGTATTTGAAATTTATTTTTAAATTGAATTACGTGTGAATTTCAATTGCAGACATAATGTGTAGTAAAGTTCCGGGATTCATGCTTCCTTTAAAAAAGTAAGAATGTTGTGGGCAACATTGCCAATCGAGCCAATATACAAGAAAATAGTTGTTAGTAATCCATTAGTGGTTTATTAGGGGATCGAGAAAACAACTCTGTTCAGTTGAGTCATGTTAAAACTACATTGACGTCCTTGTAACTTTATGTACTTGATCAATTATTTTGGCATGTCGAAATTGTTTGTCTGTTCCTATTTTCTTATACTCTACTAGAAATGCCCCACACTTCGCTTCCGAAGAAGATAGGATGAAAACTATCCAATAATCCTTCTCGTATCTCTCTTGTATCTCACTAAAAACGTGTACAATTTTTAACATATTATCCCACGGGAACAAAGCAGTTTTCTGGGATAAAAAGTATCCTATCGCTATTGTCCCTATAAAAGCCACAATCAAGCTAAATTTCATCTAAATTAGTCCATTGGTTTCGGAGTTGCCATACTAATTTCCTGGGAAAAAACATATCCTATAACCAATCTTGGGTTTTAAACTACGAGTATGCCAAATTTCATATAAATTTGTACGGTGTTTTTTGTATGAAGCTTGACCAGACAGACAGACAGACAATATATACAAAAATTTATCAAAATTTTCAAAAAATACTTAATGCGCAGAATTGACCCCGTTATAGTTTTGTTATTAAAATACATATACATATATAGATATTACTATGGATTGGACCGGCAATCGAACCCGGTACCGCTTGCTTCACAGTCAGTGACACTGCCAACTACAGCCGTGTCTGCGAGCTCGCTCTCTTCCTATTGTGTGATGATGCAAACTTGTTTGTAAGTTCACAGACAATGCGAAACGATCGTTGTTTTGCACCCCTTAACAATCCCACTGCTGGGCTCGGGAGTCTTCTCATAAGGCCGTAGTCTACCATGCTAACTTGGTTAAACTTCAAACACCTTCATGATCTTTATATGATATGCAGGTTTACTCACAATAATACTACCAGACGTCAAGTCAGCGAAAAAATTATTCTCGACAAATCAATCACTTCAAATGTGCGGTGAAGTTTTGAGTTAGTCTCAAACAGCCAATACAAAAACCCGTTTCGCAATATGTATTCAAATAATTAATTACAACTAAATAGGTACAAAGTACAAAAACAAAGTTAAACAGTAATAGCCAATTGATAAATAGTGATAGATTGAACAATGGCCTCCCGAACGGGAGTTCCTCGGTTCAATTCCTGCAGCATTTTCAAAACATGCGTATCAGAAGTTGATGATAACTTGCTATGGCGAAGGAAAACATCGTGATGACACCTGCACTCCTGAGAGTTCTGTATAAAGTTCTCAAACGTGTGTGAAGTCCACCAATTCGTACTTGGCCAGCGTGGTGGACCATGGCCATCACTCGAGTCCAGTAGTGGGGCAGTGTTATGGGTATGATCAGATACTCGTAGGCATAGAATGTTTTTTATACTTTTTCTTAGTTCGTTGGTAATTCAATGAAGATATGCAAATGTATACTCATGCGGACAGACATTTTATATCATAAATAAACAGATAGTATTATATTAAAATGTAATATATACTATATGTCAACTGAAAGCTGTCATATCATATCTTAAAAACATGTCAAAAGCGTCAATTAAAAAGGTTTTTTTTTCTATTAAAGTTTCAGAATCTCGAATGGATTTGCTGTTAAATTGACAAGCGTATTAATTCGAAATGATTTTGATAATTATTTCAGAAAGCGGTAATAGTTTTGTACCCAATGTTTGAGAACGGAACCCTATTATAAACCTTTCGCACTTCATCCGTCCGTTTGTTCGTCTGTCACAGGGCCCTATATTTTAAATAAGTATGTTGACACTTTATTTTTTTTTCAAAATATACATTACTGTTTTTGCTATAATAAGAAATACTAATAATAAATATTCTATACAAGAAACATGTTTTCTACGGAATCCTTTCAAAACGGCTGCTACTCACACTTGACTGGGTTGATTTACCAGGAAGCTATAACTTTCTAGGTCTATGATTTCAGTCAAACATGCCGCATGTCACAATAACTTTGCCGCTAGGTATAATATTTTCGTGACCCCTTCCGTGCTCCGTAAGGCACGTAATGTAGCCAGTCCTGGTTGTTATCATCGGAGAGCAATCGTTAAGCCTTATAGGAGGCCTTTGGATAGCATCAAAACTTCGGACAATTGGGTTGGCCTAGTGACCACCGCTTCGAAGCATCGAGGAGAAGCGCTACGTCTTCTCAGTAATGAGACCCATGAGTGCAGTGGGCCAGTATTGTTGTGAAGCTACAATTGACCTGAGACAATATATATATTAGAAAACTACTGGAAAGTTGGCGCCTAAAACGTTTTTTGATTGAAGTTCTAGACGCCAATTATAAATTCTAGCGTCGTACACCAAACCGAAACCTAACGGGGTCATCGAACCCGGCACCCCTATTCTGGTATATGGATGACGTCACGAGCACCTTTTAGGTGCAATTGTTGCCATAAGTTATTTTACCGTATGTGAAATTTTAAAAGCGTTACTGAATTGTTTCGATTGGTTTGCAGAAATTATAAAATATAAATACATATATAATAATTTCATGATTGTTAAAATTAGAATTGTAGTTTTAATAAGTAATTGGTTTGGTATATTTAACAGACTTGCTATGAATAAATTTAACACTCTTCTTGAATTATGTAATCCGCATTAAATAATAGACTGACTGGTTATTTAAAATAATGTTAACACATTCATTATAAATAGTCATAACAGATGTCACCCAATCGTATAATCATTCGGTTATTTATAATTATGTTTTACTTCTTTATTTTCCTTTTTTTAATATAATCGGATATCCACTGTTTGAAACAGAGATCTCAATGTTCTCTGAAAAATAATAATGAAATGGAATAATGAAAAACATTACCTAACTACATACATATATAACATAAAGATCTAATATGAGAGATACGAGCATATTGAATTTAATATTTATATTACGATCTTGAATAATGCAGGTCAATGAGTTCAACACATCATAGTACTTAAAGATTACTTAAATTGTTGCTTAATACAGAAACCTTTAGTAAATCTGTACTAAAGAGAGGTTTAAATAACCAATATTAACTCAGAGCGCCGTAAAACAAAATAGCAATTTGTATGTGTATTAAACCTGTTAACAATGTTTTAACAAAACAGTGTCCAGAATAAGCTACTCTACTTTATAATGCGAATGCCGCCGAACTAATAAAATGGACAAGATATGGCCTTCCTCTCAACTCTGGCAATTTAATTGCTTTATTATTATCTGAAACAATTTTAGGATGCGGTTTCAAACTCTTATTGTTCAAGAATGCAATTTTCAAACGTTAGTCCTACTACTCGCCCAGAGATGGCGTTGTTACATATTATGCAAGTTAAGAGGACCTTTAGAACAGGAAACATATTTTTATACCTACATACACGATTTACTAAAAAACGTCTGGACTAATTTCATTATGTTTGATTCTTGCGGAGTAGCAGAAAACCTTGTTTTTAATTAAATCCTTTCTTATACTATAAATGCGAAAGTAATTCTGTCTGTCTGTGAGCTTAAAGTACTAAACTGATTTTGATGAAACTTGGTACAGAGGTAAAACTGATCTTGAAGACAAACAGCTACTTTTGTATAGCCAAAAAAGTCTTGAAAAGGTTGAAATCAGGGACCTAAGTTCGTCATTATGGAAAATTTGCATTCGGAGGAAGGTGTGTTTGTACCACACGGATAGTTGCAGGAAAAATCCAGTGTTATAAATTCTCAAATTTCTTACTAATGATATGTCCTGACTAACGGCTAAACATGCCCTCTGAAATACGAAAATGCTCAAGAATATTTTCCATAACACTTTCTTTGGGTAAAGTAAAGTCGTATACAGCCACCATATAGGTACACACGTGGTCCAGTGTAGACGGATTAAGCATAAAAATCCTATTGACATTATTTTCCTCTTAGCCCGTGCTGATGTAAAAAGACGTAACCCCAATTTTTGTCGTACTTAATATTATGGATATGTGCTACGGTCCAGACTGCCTAATTCGATTATTATCGCACGATGTAGGCGGGACTTCGGCCGCGCGATTCCTCGAAAAATGTGCAACCGCGACGTTGGTCACGTAAGCCTGATGACCGCACGACAATATATGATAAGAAAAGATAATTATTTAGATTTAAGGGTCCTTTAATGTCTTTATTTACCTCGCTTTAGAGATGAAATCCGTTCCTGTTATCATTCTTTCCTGGCGGACAACGTGTTAGTAACCTTGCTTGGTACTGCTAATCTTGATACTCCATTGGTGGTATGTATTAATAGAATTTTTACTGCAACTCACAATTATCTTTATATAGGATGCAAGAGTTAAAAACCAATTATTATTATAAATCAATCGTTAACAATAAATAAATAGAACATTAACCCGCAAATTAGTGCACCTAGAAACATTTTACTAGGGTTTCAGAAAAATATAGGAGTGCTCTAACACTGAAATTCTACATACATATAATACTACGTACATATATACTAGTACCTACTTGTATTATGTACACTAATATTATAAAGAGGAAAGATTTGATTGTTTGTTTGTTTGAATTGTATAGGCTCCGAAACTACTGGAGCGATTTAAAAAAATCTTTTATCTGTAGTATCCTACGTTATTCTCGAAAAACATAGGCTATATTTAATACAAGAAAAAATAGGGAACCGCGTGAAAATTTCGACAATGTAAACGTGTGAATAAAGTACCAAAAAAATCATTATATCGCGTACGCAGCAGAAACTATAAACAATAGAGGAAAGTGATGTACTACAGTTTTATAGACGACATCTATATCTACAAATAAGTCCGCGTCACCATATGTCTAACTGTTATAGTTTTATCACAATAACTACTTTTTTCTAGTAACTGATTCTTTCGAAGCGAAGCAGGGGCAGATTCTAGTTATAAATAACTTGAAGAAAGAAAGAAGGATTTTTCTTGTCTCAATTTATGAAACACATTTTGTTTACAAACCATTTGGTGACGGGTTTAGTATTTTCGACTTCGAAGAAAAATACAATCGAATTGAGAATCTCCTCTTCCTTTTTTTGAAGTCCGTTAAAAAATAAACCTGTCAGAAGAACTGCGGTATTTAAAATACCTTCATATTTCGTATGTGTAAACCTCTTTAACTTTTATTTATTATTATTTTTCAATTTAGGTAAACGTTCCGAGTGTGAACGCTGTGTGGGTTATTGCGGTTCAAAAAAAGGAAAAATGCTGATAAACGGTTTTATGTGTAAGTAATCATAAAATTGTGTGTGTCTGGCTGGAAGAGCTCGGACAAAAACCTTTGGTTAAACCAGTCAACCATTTTTAAAGAAATAAAAATACTTTATGGATTTAAACACTAATATTATGCTAAATAAATGTATTTCCGCGTTTTTATGTTGCGTTGTATGTTTCATGTTTGGCCATTCCACTTACAAAAAAAACATGACTTAGATTTGTACGAAGTTACTTAAATAAACTCGGTTAATATAAATCGACTTCAAAACAAGATTTACTAAAAATATTTAAAAACACAAGCTTTAATTTTAGAACCCTACTAGGAGCACATAAAATTTCATAACTGTATGGTAACCGTTCAGGAGTTCTTTGTATGGAGCCAATCCTGAACGTGATGTCAAGTCATGTTTACCATAAAAATGCATTGTCATCAGGACGGCAGGTTTATTAAAAATTTCAGCTCCGTAGTGTAAGAGGTAGTGGGTCTAATTAAGCTTGCAAGATATGACCTAAGCACTTAACAAATATGTATACTACTATACAATATATAATATATGTATACTACTATACTATACCATACTAATATACAAAAATACACTGCACGTTACATAAAAGATTGTAAAAAGGGGAGGCTCTTAATATGACTGTATTTTTATTACCTTATAGGTTTTTACTAGGTGTACCGATTTTGGTAGTTTTTTATTCGAAAGCTGGTATAGTTCCAGTAAAATTTGAGCGACATTTGACAAGTAGTTTGTAATCCCTATAAATTCGTATCTAATTGACTTCGACTGTGTTGACGGTGATAGCCTAATGGCTAAGAATTCAGCTTCCCACACGGGGGGTCCGGGATCGAATCCCAAGTAGCGCACTTCTAACTTTTCAAAGTGATGTGCGTTTTAAGCATTTAAATGTCACTCGCTGTAACGGTGAAGGAAAACATCGTGAGGAAACCTGCATGCGGGGGAGTTTGCAAAACTCAAAGGTGTGTGAAGTCTGTCAATCCGCACTTGGCCAGCATGGTGGCTGTAACCTTCTCATTCAGAGAAGACACCCGTGCTCAATAGTGGGCCGTGATGGGTTTAGATGTTGATGTGTTGATGAATTTCTCATTTTGTTGCTTGATATCATTTGAAATCGATTTATTTTAATGATTAACTATTATTTATGCCACTCATATCAAACGACAAAGCTGCATATACATGGTTAAATCAAGTTAACCTCCCCTGCTCTTCTTGCACCCTGGTATGTAACGGACGATATTATAGCAGTTGGTCCGGGGTTCCTGGAATTAGTGATCTCTTGGAACTTTAATCTAGACCAGGATAATGCAGACGGCACTATTGCATAAAGATAGAAACCTAACTACTTGACCAACCCTTCCCTGGAAAGGAAGAGCGACCTTCTTTCTATAGTCGATCGTCAAATATGAGAACCAGTCTGAATGTCTAAGGAAAAGTTGGAGAGCTGGAAGAAGAAATTCTGTGCTCTAAATCCTATTTTATGATTTTATCTATGTAAAATGTATGATTTATACTTTGATTTATATAAATTTTATTTTCTTGTATTTATCATATTTAATTATGACTTTTTCTTGGGACAATCATACATAATGTCGGAAACTCCAATCCAAAAATTTTATTTCTAAAATTTTTATTTATTAATTCAATATTAATTTCTCTCTTCCCCATCTTACTAACCGTATCTGTTAGATGTCTTACCAAATCCGTAGAGTTGATTCATTTGATTTGACAGCGATAAAATGCGGCGTACTTAGAGCGCACTTAGTATCAGTTATTTGTACGTATATGTATCTATATCCAGTCATCCACTGAGTTTACTGGGCTAAAAGTTGAACGAACCTAGGAAGCGCTCGAGTCTTGTTGCTCTCAACTCACCCACACAAACACAGCAAGATAACGCGCACACTGACACACCAACAAAGATGGACGCGACACACACTAATGAAAACGAAGCGTGAGAAATGTTGATAACTCACTTGCGTTAGTGAGCTCAATCACCACTTCCGAGTTCTATCTTAGATACTTTCGAAGCTAACAAATCATTATTGATCTAAAAATAACCAACCTTACACAAGCTTAGCTAAGGACAGTATTTAATTGGTCAGTCATTAGACATTTTCGATAACAAGATTTGAAACAATCAATGAAAGAGATAGGACAACAATAAAAGTTCGGCAGTGTGAGTGAGCGCGTAGGCGATACATATGTAGGTACCCACTTAATGAGACTTGAGTAGTAGTTGCAAGTAACTCGTATGACTGGGCTGACTCCCTCGGCTTATGTAATCCTGGTACTTCAAATCTTGTTTGCGCATACATTTGTACAAGTTTTTTTTACAAGCAGTTTAAAATAACTAACCGGCTCGACCGGGCCATTACTTAAAAAGTCTTTGCATTTCCGCGTTGAGAAAAGTAAAAAAGGTCATTCGCGCCTAAAATTACTTTAAGAGAATACAAATTCGTTGTTGTTTGACTTGAATATATTTACAATTATTAAGCCAAACACGAGTTAGAAATACTGCGATGCGACGGGGGAATTTTTAATTCAATTAAAATAGTCACGGTATTAGATATGTAACAAATGTCTAAATTCAAAATAATTTTTAGTTTATTTTATCGAAATAGCCGATGAATGAGCAGACGATCCGTGGTAAGTATTTGCGTTTGCACACGAGAAACAGAGCTATATCGAAGTGTTATTGGTCAAGAATAAGAACTGGCTCCTCCACCCTCAGCCGGAACACCACGAGTTGTTTGGCGGCTGACTCAAGCAAGAGGGAGTTAGCTAGCCAGACGGACTTCATACCAGTAATGATATCATAACTCAATAACATATTGACAATACAATTTTTAAGGTCTACCAACAAGACAGATTCTTACCTAACTCTGAAATTTGGTAAAAGATAACCGTCAGCTGAGAGCCACTTCTCCTATTTGTATGGCAGGAGGAATATTTGAAATTAGAAAAAAAACGATGGGGCTGGCACATTCTAATCCAGGATTTTGAGGATGACAAGTAACTTGTATTGTTGTAAAATTGCAGAATCCTGATTTAATTAATTAATTATACTGGTTTTACGTTGCACACCTATTAGCGGTTTAATTAATCGCCGCTAAAAAAAGAAAACAGGACTGGCTTCAACCCATTTATTGCCTGCTACAGAGCAAGGGTATCTTCGTATTGAGAAGGCCTTGATCCTACTCTACCACGCTGAGGTTTGGTGGAAGTAGGGATCCATATAATGTTTGAAGTTTCTATGCCCAAGGCCTCTGACAAGGTTCAACAGGCCTCTCACTAAAACAACCGGAACAGCTTTACGAGGCACGGATTAAATTTTTGATATTATTATTGATTCCAGTTGTTTCAGATATGTACCGGGACCCTTGTTTCTTACTCTTCCCTGCATATGGAACTCTATTACATCCTTACAGGTAGGAAATGCTTTAGTAACACTCTAGTTAGTTTTTATCAATGTCCAGGGGCAGCGGTGATCACATAATATTACGTCACGTGTGCTTTTAAGAAAACCGATAGGTACTAACGGTCTTCAAACTTCTGGCAAAGTCCGCTGTTGCTTAACGTAACCAATCAAGTACGATCGACACCAACCACCGAGCTATGAGCGCTTAACCTCACGAGAAGTATTCTACTTCATAATTTCAAAAATCCATTAATGAAGAAATCTTGAACTGGTCTCTATAATGAGTTCATTGCCTTTTATATTGTAGAGTCAAAAATCGGATATAAATTTTGGAAACAGTTTAGATAAACACTAAATTTACATGGAAAAATTGTTTTTGGAATAAATTGTTGAGATCGGTTTCAGATTGTAAACTAACGATATTATAACATTATGATAGAATATTATATTGTAGATATTATCTATAACACAACAAAAGTTAAGATTTCTAATTGGTGGTTTTACAAATTTATATTAAAAACTAATATATTATAAATAAAAAACAATATTTTTATTTATGATTAACCCTATTTATTGATTAATAAATCGTTAAAACCTTTTAAAAGATGTTAATGTCGCACTCAGAATTCTTAAGTCGCTGCTTAATTCAGAATTTCAAAAATTTATTTAAAAAATAACATTTATTTATACTAGAAACCTTCCCTTGATTAATTTAAGAAAAATATTAATCAAATAAATGGTTAAAAGAACTGAGTTCTTTTTTTAAATGAAAATGAATTTGTCGCTTACGGTTCTCTCATGGAAATTGCATAGAAAATTTGTGTTTTTCAATTTAATACTTTTTTCCAGGCTAAGTTACTAGTTATTAATAAATAAGTTAGTACAAAATAACTCAACCCACTCATTGCTCTACGCCTACTCGTAGTTGTTAACTACTGAGCGTATTTCGTATTCCGCAGGAGTACGTAGCACTAGGCGCTACGGAGTGCGCGCATCGTATTCTCCACTCTACTCCATTTTGGAGAATTGCGACGTTTTGGTGAATTTGCTACTTTATTTTTCATCTGCACAAAATGGCGGTAGACTCGCAATCCTTGAAGTCTATAATATATTTAAAAAATACATATATGAATTAAACTATTAGAGTTTAGAGCTTGATTGTAACTTGACTGAAGCATAATAACTTTAAAATTTATAGATGCTCGCAGGATTTAAACCCAGGAGATTAATGATTAATATACATTAATTTAGTAGTATTATTTTTGCCCTATTTGACACAAGGTACCTAGTCCTGATCTAGACCAAAAATATGAGGTTTTGAGCCTTTGTAATTGTAGGCCATTTTAATAACCTTATATTTCTGTGGTAACAATATAGGGGTGAATGGCACAGGCAAAGGCCATGCAAATAACTTGCCGGCATCAATTAATGCGAATCGAATCTGTGGGAAAATACAAAAAACGGTATTTAGATAACGTTACTATAAAAAAACCGGATGATTGCGAATTGGTTCCGTATATGAAGGGTTTCTGTTCGGATAGTCGCCGGGAAATACTCGTCATGAAATATATGTATGTATAATATTTTTTTCTGGCTTTCAAAATACCTTTTTGAGTTACGGCGAATTTAAAAACTTTTTTCAATCAAACGCGAAATACATTTAAAGCACAGACATGTATATACATACATTATATTAATTGATCAGCATCTTTTCTACTCATTACTGTCTACTACTGGGCTTGGATGTTCTCCCACAACAAGGGATACAAGCCATTGTCTAACCACGCTGGACTTCACACACCTTCGAGAACTTTGATGCTCTCAAAGGTGCAGATTTCCTCACGATGTTCTCCTTCACCGCAAGTGTTAATCAACTTCTGACACGCACAACTTAGAAAATCAGAGGTACGCGCCACAGAATTTAAACCTAAGATCCGGTCGAGAGACCATCGTTCTCACCACATAACTCTCACTGCTATAATTACGTATTAAATACATGTCATTTTGAGTAAATTTTAGTGAAGCAATAGTCCTTAATAACGTACAAGAGCACCATAGTACGCGACCGGCGCAGGCGCAGGCTATCGTCTGCCAATCCAAGCTTTATCTAATGGAGTTGCCATTACCCCCTTAGCGATTTATCTAGCCGTGTTATCTGCACTAAGAATTACTGCGTTCTGCAGTATGATGTTTAGCTAAGAGGCTCACGATATCGCCTAGTAAGACGGAAGTCGTAGTGGAGATTTGAGAATGTTATTTGCTAGAGAATTTCGTTTTGAATTAGTTTAGGTTTAAAAGGATGTTTGTTCGATTCGTGGGTTTTTATGTTTAATTTTCACTTATCTTACTAATATTATAATTGTTTGGATGTTCGTCTTTCCTTCTTAAAGTAACCGTTAAATGGGCCGTTAAGGTAAGAAACTTGAAATACACAGAAATCAATTATAGTCTGAAATAACAAAAAGGCATACATGACGCGAGCGAAGTAGCGGGCAGAATCTAGTTTTATATTTATGTATATATGTGTTTTCAATTATTTTTTATTTTTATTAACTTTATCTTCTAACGATTATGTCTATAAATAGTGTGAATTTTCCGAAGGAATATTTTGAAGTGTACATCAAATAACTTACCAGTCACCTATCAGTATTTAAAAAAAAAATGTTTTCAACATCTAATAAATGATTGTACTGTAAATAAACTAACTGTTTATCAAAACTGAAATTAAACAGCGTTTATTATATTTTGTTTAAATACACACCTAAAAAGCTGCTGGATTAACAAAAAAGTATTTTTAAACTAAAATTACTGACTCTATAAATTCATACATCTATGTATTTGACCTGTTACTGTTCACATACGGAATACTTACAATGATAACAAAACAACTATTTTTACAACATATTTTCTATTTTGTATTTCAAAATTAGCTCAAAAAATAAATCTTATCAAGTTAGGTTAGTTTTATGAAAAAGGGCGTAACATTTAAATAAAAAGAGTTTTGTCTAGAACTTTGTTGACAAAATCACTTATAATTTACAATCTAATAAGTATAAAAATCAATTTTTTTGTGAGTTTATTTCTTTGCCCTTTATAGACTCTGAAATGGTAGGAGATAGAGCCTTAATGTCTTTAGAAACTTTGTCCAGAATTCTCTGGAAAAGGTTTTAGTACCAAAATGGTATCGATCGGACACATTGTTGATGTATTGATGCGTAACCTCGGGAAAAGCTTGTGAATTATAAAGTAAATATTGTCGACTATAATTATAGCTTATACTCAAAAAAAAAATTTTTATATGGGAATTAAAGGGGGTTTAATCCTTATTTTATATTATTTTTACCCCTTGTTATTAAATCTAACACCATTGAGTACGTAGTACAAATTATGGACAAAAATTAAGTGTCTGTATGTAATCTTCAAGAATTAGAAGTTCCAGATTTAAATGGGTTTATTTCTACGCGTGTATACCCAGCCCTATCCCTGGTCTATCCGACCATAGTCTTCGATAAACCATCATCTCGCCTTGCGCGTGACTCATCAGTCGTCGCGGTTAGTATCATAAACTCCTATGATGAACTATATCCTTTCTTTATGCACCTTCCTGCTTTATTTAGTGCAGCGACGGCCCTTGTAGTCTGTAGTCATCCTGTAAAGAGAGAGCTACCGGGTTCACTTCTCGACAGGGATTTGTGTGATAGATGAATGTTTGTTCTCCGGTATATGTAGTAGGTATTAATTACTCACTAAATTTAGCTCGCTTAATAGTCTATAAACATGTTTGATTAAATAAGGAAAGTATCATTCTAATGTGTTTCCTGATCGGAACCGACCTCGAGACTGACGCTATCATGCTCTGCAAGATAGACTTTCAGTAACTAAGGCATCCCTACAATTATATTGTAAATACTTACACACTTAATTAAAAACAAAGTAGGAGAGCATAAAATACTAAGTTGCAAATAGTAAGCTTTAATGTAAATTCACACACGCCAACTTCTCTCCTGGTCCTCAGCTAACTATCGGATAAAAAGGTGATACAATAAATTGTAGCCCGGTATGTACGCAACGTCAATCTCGCCGGGTATCGCTAATACCAGGAATACATGCATCCCGAACACGTTCCCGCTTCCTCTGACGAGCTAGTCTGCGCGCACTGGGCTAAAAGTTCAACGACCACCGGCCAGCCGCAGAGGAGTTGACATCGTTTTTATGTAACTCGGAATAACTTCTGGTTTCCTAGTCAGTTGTTTTCCTTTACTACTTTTTATCTTTTTTTTGATACACGCTTTGTCGATTCAAATGGTTAAAAAGCACAAGTATGCAAAAGTAAGCTTTTAGACATTTTCTGTAAATCATTCTAACCATTAATTAATATGTATACTAACATAATTTCGTTTATTTGTTATAAGGAGTCTGGAAGACCATCGCGTTGCCTGTCACTAAGCAATTGGTCTACTCACACTCGTGATGGAACAAAGAAAGCAGTATATCTTTGCGGCAACCAGGGCCACAATAACATTAACGGACCCAAAATAACACATCAACAGGTGGAGCGACAAAAGAATTTGTTAATAGAAAAAGGAGAAGGAGTAAGAAGAGA
>DWJZ01002526.1:0-19211 GCA_018249125.1 Asbolis capucinus
TTATTCTTTACATTAATTTGTTTTTCACCTCCTCAGATCAATAAAAACGCAGCCTGGCAATCTTTTTAGCTAGTGTTCTCAAAGTCTAATCCCGACCACTAGGTGGCTAATTGGTTATGCTAACTATAGCATAACCAATTAGCCTTTGGTCAACATCTGTTGATTTCTTATCAAAAATTGTAGCCCTATTTTAAGAACAGAGAAACAGCAACAAAATGATTAGGATTTATTTAGAGATAACACAGATTACTAAATCGCTTTCAGAAATTTTGATATACCGAAAAATTTAAGATAAAACTATAAACAACCCTAGAGCTGACGGTTTTTTCGCTCAATGTATAATTATTTCTATACAGAGAGGAAACACTGCCAGTATTTTGGGTACTGCATCACAAAGGCCTACATTTTTACATTTACTTTAATTAGTATATAAAGTTATCATTATTTAATTTTAATTAATAAAGCCAAGCAATTTAATATATGGTTCTATAGTATAAAACATCTTAATTACATAAATAATTTGTTCTGCTATCATTTTTATACGTAACACTTGCGCAGAGGTATATTTACGGTGTTTTACGAGAAGTTTACTCCACGCAATTGACAAACAACGTATCGCAGTGACATTCAAGCACTGAGACGTGAAACATATGAGATGCGAGTAACCACTCACATCGTCGGTCGCCTTGATCCGCCCACATGCCATATCCACTTGTCTCTTTTATGCATGATATAGACGTAAGAAGACATTAATTAAGACAGGTCCAGCAAACTGTCAATGCTCTGCGTAGATGTCAAACAGGAATTATGCTAGGACGTATTGCTATAAACGGAATTAATATTTTTTTATAGTTTTTCTTATCTCAATCAATCTTATAATTCATAAGGATGTAGAAATAAGAAAAAATTTAGTTGGGCGAAATAAGTATACTATTTCTAACCTGGGCAGACTTTCAATTCGTCTCATCGATCGATCGATAATAAAATTCTAACCTAGTGTCGTACAAAGTCTGTAATTACTACTATTAGTGCGTGGCTCTGTTTTGGAACAGTGAAGTTTCAAGTAGTGAAGACTGCGAGTTATTTACCTCGGATAATATCTTTTCATGAATTTCCTTTGTGGGGTCAGAAGATGGTTATTGGAAGATGAAAATCATCAAGAAAGTTACAATTCCTTTCACGTTATGTTGTACTACAATTTGAGTTTAGTTCTTTAATTATCAATTCTATCTAAGTCTATAACCTATGTAGAAAAAGGGACAAACACAATGATATTCTTAATTTGCTGTGAGTAATTGTTTCAACCAGTGCTTTGGTAACAATATATTGTATTAATCCAGTATTTCAGCATTATATCTAGTAGTTTCTTCAAGATTAATGTTGTAAAGTAGGAACCATCAAATATGTTTATTGTTGGACTTACGGGGGGACTTGCTACTGGAAAAAGTACTGTGCTTTCAATATTTCGCGACAATGGTATCGCCGTAATAGATGCCGATGAAGTAGCGAGAAAAGGTACCAGTCATAGTATATTAAGGCTATTAAATTGCTTCATTTGCTAAATTAAAATTTTAAATTTGATTGTATTAAATAATAATTTTTAAATTTCCTAATTATGCAGTTGTTTAATACACATAATAATATTTCTTTGCAAGTATCCTGAATTATTGCTGGAGCACTAGTAGGTGTATATATTTCTTAGTCAAAATTATTATATACATTCATTATTGCAGTGTTGGAGCCAGGTACCAAAGCATGGAAAGAACTTTGTGATTACTTTGGGAAAGAAGTTTTGCATTCAGATGGCAAAGTGAATAGATTGAAATTGGGGGAATTGGTGTTTGACGATATAGAAAAAAGGAAAAAGCTCAATGCTATCACTCATCCAAGGATACAGAATGCTATGATGAAAACTGCAATCAAGTATTTCTTCACTGGGCATAGTTATATTGTCATGGAAGTGCCATTACTCTTTGAAACTGGGAAAATGCTCAATTTTATGCATAAAATAATAACAGTTGTTTGGTAAGCACATTCCTATTTTTATATTTTATTTAATTTTGTGTTAAAAATTAGTAAGTCATAGTAAAAATGATAAAAAAGCTGTTTTAAGACTCCTTACTTAAATGCATTTTTAGCAGAAACATTTTACAGAAGTAATACATCTGTTGAATTGTATACAATTATGGCTAAACAAAATGTGATTTCTCTATCTGCTTTTGTATATAAATTTTCATTAATAATCTTCTAGTCAGTACAATTGACGAAAGGCAATTCCGTGTTTTATGCATTTGTAAAGTATGTATTTAAGTGATAAGATCGCCTATTGTGTTTTGAATATTTTATTGATTTGCTTTGTATTTAACCCTAGTGTGCACAGTAAAGTATATTGTATTGTAAAGAAGAATATTACAATCAGTTCATAATAAAGAAATTCTCCAGAAATAATTGACAAGATTGATGATTTACCATTTTTTTTTCAGTGAAGATCATCAGCAATTAGAAAGACTATGTAAAAGAAATGACTTTTCTGAAATAGTGGCAAAAAAGAGGATAAACTGTCAGATGCCACTTGAACAAAAAGTAGCCAAATCTCATTTTGTTATAGACAACTCCGGCGATTTGTCAAGTACTGTAAACCAAACTGAAAGTATTATAAAGCTCCTGAACAGATCTAAATTTACTTGGTAAGTGCTTTACATTAAAACTCTCTTAACTACTTACTTGGTTTCAGAGTGCAAGAGACCTGAGCCCTGTAGTGGGACAGTTATGGATTGCAATGATGAATTATAATGATGGAGATTTAGTTTATTCTTCAAAGGTGTTCCTAAAACGAAAGACAACCAAGTAAAGTCCTATTAACAAAACTCTTATTAACAACACTTTGCTCCTTATTAACAAAATAGGTTTTAATGTTTAAACAATAAGAAGGCAAATAGCTGTGGATATGAGTGATGTAGTAAAGAAAATGGTAAACAGCAGCTACCTAGATCTTCATCCTTCTGATATTATTAATGTAAAAGTTTGTTGGGATGGAAGGATATTCCTTTCTCATTGATGTAAAAACTACTGGAGCGATCTAAATTAAATTTGGCACAGAGTTAGATTATAGTATGGAATAACATATAGATAA
This sequence comes from Asbolis capucinus, assembly GCA_018249125.1. Taxonomy (NCBI): domain Eukaryota; kingdom Metazoa; phylum Arthropoda; class Insecta; order Lepidoptera; family Hesperiidae; genus Asbolis; species Asbolis capucinus. The sequence continues at coordinate 3,134 of DWJZ01002526.1, forward strand.
GTAATCTATTAATGTACCTACCTAACTAGTAAAACATAAATGTATATTATTTCTTTTCAGGTACTTTCGAACAATAATTGCAATTGCCATATTGTCCGTGGTATGTGGTGTTAGTCATCTAATCAGCAATTTATTATACAAATAATAAATCCTTAACTAATTGAGTCCTTCTTGTAAGGCAATAAATGAAACGCACAATAAGTTTTATTTTACATACATGTATGTATGTATTTGAAATATAAACCATAATATGAAACTACTGTAATTACATTGCATTATAAATTTTGTGGGTAATTGGATACATAGTACGGGGGCTGCCAACATATTTTTACATGAAATAAAGTATTTTTAGTTTCGAGAAGGAAAATAAACAGTACATACTGTGTAAAGTGAAAGTATTTTATTTATTTTTTGACTTAATACTATTCTTAAAAATCTTTATATGCCACGCAACAATCAAAACTGAAACTAAAATAAATAAAAAATTTCTTTTTTATGTATTTTAGTAGGAACCATCATTTATGCTGAAAACAGTTTTAATTTTTGTTCACCGTTAAAAAGTTAAATAAATTGTGTCAAAAGCAATATAAAGTTCTCATAACAGTATAGTTGGCAACCTTATCTAGTACTCTGTACAACTGTTTGGTGACTATGTATATGTCATGATTTCACTAATATTAATCCTACCAGCCATTATTCATTATCTATTTATCAGTTTGAATAATATCATCGTCTTACTCTCTCAATGAAATTGTTACATCACAATAGTGTTATTACATTGTACTTTAAAGAGTATAATGTAATATATTAAGTACATTAATTAATACAATTGTAATTTTTTTTTATCATTACTTCATATTATAGTACTTTAAAGTTATTATGCAAAAAATACATTTTTAAGATAGGAGCTTTAGAAAGTGAGGCGACGATATTGTAGTTTACAATTTATCATTGTAGATAATTGTGGTGATATACATTCCACTATCATACCTAATTTCTTAATTATTTCCTTACATGTAGATAGTCAGTACTTTACATCATAAATATTTAAACTATTGTAGTTATGTGAACTGGAAAAACTGTTAATTAAAAAATAGGTTTGAATAATTTAAGGCAATGCATTGAATTATGCAGCGGTGTAGAACTGCACTATTTTATGCAGAGCAATCAATGTCGATTTACGAGAAAGTGGATATGAACATCATCATTCATTATCTAGACGTAAAAATAAATCATTTGATACTGTTTCTAGTGCACCTGAAGGAAGAATACATAATACAAAATAAGTAGGAATTTTCGATATTTATAAATTACAGTTAGAAATTGGGTATTTTTGATGATTTGTCCACATTTTTTGATTATTAGTCGTATTGTGTCATAGTATCCATACATATATGTCACGTCACATTGTGAACAACCGTTTTAGTTACTGATGGGTTTGGATTGATAATAGAATAAGATCATAGTTCGTAAGAATAGAAGCTTAGCGCATAACCTGTAGAGGTAATAATTATGTGGTATATTTATGCATATTGATTGGAGCTGGTGGAGGCTAATCTCTACAATAAGTGGCGGATTTGTATATTTTCAAGGTATAGATTTTATGTTTTTCCGCATTTACCCCTAACCTTCTTCATTCTTAAGATAAAGTCATATTTCAACGTATAGATTTAAAATAGTATCAAAATTTGTCTTTTTTAGAGAAATACTTCTCAGTTAATTAAAGCTCAAGCATTAACCATTAATAAAGAGTGACCTTAAAATAGGCAAAAAAATTGTTGTCAGTAAATTTTGTCGCCCTTTTCAGGCTAGTCTGTAAATCCGTCACTGCGCATATAACTGATAAAAAAAAGAGTGAGAATACAAAGTAGGAACGTCTTATGACGTGATCGATAAACTGCATTAGGATCATATTAACCAGTGATAACATAATTAGAACAGAATTAAAGTAGTCTTTAATAATACACAACTTTAACATTCTTGTTTTAATATCAAATTAATAGTTGTAAGGCTTCATGGCTATGATACTTTTTTATTTTCATAGTACACGGCCTATTTCTTGGTATACCTATGTTTTGAAAATATGTGTTGTTAACATTGTAATCAAATGTATTGTTAAACTTGTTAGCTTAAAAATATGTTTAGGAAAATGTGTCATTCGATGCATTTCTGGGACTTGAAAATGTTGCTTTGGTCCACCAGTTCTTTATGTTAGACCAAACTATCGGAGTCAGGCTGTTTTCTCTAGTAGTATCACTGATATGTTTCCTAAAATAGCGGGAGCTGGGCGAGACACGGTTTCTTCCGAATCGCATAGATTTAGTAGAAGAATACGTTTGATTATTATGTTGATTTGGTTGTTGTTTTATATTTGTAGTACTTTGAGTATTGTATGTATAAATATTATTATTTTGCATATTACTGTGATTATTATGAATTGTTTCATTTGTTATTTGTTCTATATTAAATACTTGTTTTATAGGATCATAATGGTGTGACCCAAATATTGGCCTGAAATAAAAGATAAAAAGATTAAATTTTTTTTATTCCAAGAGCCTCTAACTAATTCGTGTTTATATTTATTACTAGAGATACTGTCTGATAATGAGATATTAGCTTTCTGCACTACTCCATATCTATACATATATATAAAGATGAATGTTTGTTTGTTTGTCATTTTGTAGATTTTGAAATGGTAGGAAATAGAGCAGTGCAGGAAAGATGCTAAAGACATCCTTTAGCATCTTTGTACAAAATTCCCTGGAAAATTATATTGATCGGAGACCTGGTTGACGCGTAGCAATACGCGCCGAGTACAGCTCTTAAACTATAACTGTGCCCAATTTCATACTCTTCTGCCCGCGAAATTTCTTAAAAACCAGTACAAAGTTATAGCTAAACGTGTTAATGAATATATTACTTAAAAACGACAAGACAAGTTACATGATGGCAAGTGATGATTTTCGCCCATGCACATCAGAAATACCAAATCAAGCATGTGATTAGTGGCTGACTCCGATCGGTGGTACTCAGGTGGGGTTCACACAAAGGTAATTAACATTAAGTTGGCAGTAACCGAGTAATAATCTTTGTTACATAAATAATCTTTACGGCTCACACGAGATTATTTTATAATCTTTTAAGGAAATTATCGATCCTCTAGTTGAGGGGGCAATCTGCAAGCCAGGGTTTAAGGGTTCTGTTTCCGGCCGCGGCAGATTTTTATGTCGTAGATAGGTATTTGTAGGTTTCGGGACCTAAGTGCGCAAATGCAAACATTTGTGCTGGCAATCTCCGCTCCGTCTTGCAAATTTTATCATCATATTAGTGTAGGTTTCACAAATAATAACAATGAGACATACAGCACAACAGCATTTTCCACTAAGAACCGAGGAAAAGGTTCATTTTTTCCGGAAACTCCCAGAAAGCTACAACAAAGAAAAATTGACAAGAACTGTTTATGATAGATAGGTAATCAGATACCGTCATGTATTATTGGGTAACTATCTAAAGTTCTAAACGTATCTAAGTTGCTTAGTAGGTATTTACCTATTTGCATTAAATTTGTGAATGTTTACCTTAACTTGAGTGAAGGATTCAACCCATTGATGGCCCACTTTTTAGCACAAGTCTCCTCATACGAGAAGACTGCTCCAATTCGGATTGGAGGTGTTAGCCAACCCAAGTCTCAGAAGATTTTTTGCCGCCTGAAGGCTTTCCACGTGACTTAACAATTGCTATCTAATATTAACAATCAGGACCGAGGGCTGTTTCTCGAAGCACGAAAACGCTAACAAAAATTTTGCAGAGTTGAATCAAGTCATAATCCATGATTGCTGTTCGTGAATAACGAAGAGAGTATTGCCTATTTAATTGCTTTATTTATCTAAACCTATCTATGGGTATATAGTAAACTAGCTACTAAAACAAATGTGTTATTACACATTACTGCCTAAACCTACTCACCGAATATAATTGTAAGTCGATAAAACTAAAAATAGTCTCTTCATCATTTTTGCTGCCCTTGTGTATCGGCCGACTTGTTATAGTATCAAATATAATGAGAATAAAACAAAAGTCCATTTGATTTTATGATTTTGATTTCTAAATCACCGAGATTTTTGCCGACCGGTTTTATAGCTTTTGAAGTACACTGGTTTTTATTGGTAGTAAAATATTTATACAGTGTATGTAGGGAGGAAAGTATTGCTCGACAGAACAACATGATGTATTACATCATCATTGATACATCAATCAACTTCGAAGAATTTATTTTCCATGACAATCGGGTTCTTAACCCAATGGTAAGGGAGGATAAATAAATGATACTGGGTTGGTAACTAGCGGATCCACTATTTTACGGCAATTTACCTACACATAATCAAAACCTTGAGATTTTTTCGTTGCAATAAAACGCCAAATGTGATATGTTGTTTTATTTATTTTCTTTTATTATTTTATTACTTTTATTTATTTTTTATTGTCTACAATTTACTGCTGAAATAAGCTACGTCACGTTTTTTTATTCATTTACAGGTACGTATTATGTAAGTTATTAAAAACGTGACTATCCGTTTATACTAATAATATAATATCGTGTAGAAATGTGTAGTTGTTAGGCTTATAAATCTGAATTCTAGCTGAATTTTGAGTTTTGCGCGGCTCATTATTATCTACGTTACGTGGTGATGCGTAGCCAAATTGTCATAGCATTCGGAATTGCGTAGTATGCGTCCTGCTTTATTTCGATCGATCTTCGTCTTATCTGTCCCTATTCACACATGAAGTGAGGATTTGATAATCTGTGGATTTAACGTTCCGTTTCGACAATTATGAAAGAACATTTATATTTACGATAAATTCAGTACTCAGATTATTGCACAGTAGAGTACTTTAAATTATATCAATTATCAAGTAAATCTTTAAATTTTTTCAATTGATTGGTAATATATTTAATGTAAAGTACTCAGGACGATTTAATTTTACTTAATTTGTGTATTATTTATTCTACGTTTGTTACAATCACAATAAAATGTTTTGTTTTGCGTGAAATTTTGTGTAATAATGACATAAAAAAATAAAAAGTATATAAGAACCTGTCATGTCATGCATGTCATGTCTGGTTTATTTTCGTCATTTGGTTTGTGAAGTCTAATCATCAATACTGTTCCATTAGACAGTTGCAAAATTCTTTGTATCCTTGAGCTGCTTTATTTTGCTATTGAGAAGATTCTTTGCGCAGTTCCACATGTTTTCGATAAACAAAAAAACAGTTAAAGCAAAACATCTTTGTGTTAGTAATTGTTTTAAAACGTTTTCTTTATGAGTTTTGATGTTTCTGGGCCAGAGTCAAGAATGCGTAGACGTTATATGGCCTATACAAAGGATGATTAGGAATAAAGAAGCTAGAATATATTAATATTAAGTGTGACGAGTAACGATGGCTCACTTCAGCAAGCGTGATGTTACCTATAGCGCACTGAACAACGAACTTACTCCGCCGCTGGGACGAGCTGCGGAGAACATGAACGCTACGCCTACAATGATTACGTTGGACCATGAGCATGACGATTCCACCAATGTCATCATACATAAAGTACCCAAAAACAAAGGTAATTTAGAACACAAAGGTTCATTTTTCGTAATTTTCTTGTTAGTAGCAAAGTCAATATGTGAACACAAATCAATGTAAACAACACAGTATTTTTTACCAAAATATTTTTATCATAATTCACTTTAGGAGATATGTGTATGTTGATAAGTGATCTTTTATATACTCTTAATTTTATATGCAATTAAAAATCAGGATTTATTTTCCTTTGTTATTATGTTCCTACTAAAATGTGGCCAAGATAAAAAGAGTTAGTAAAACACAATTGCACCTACTTATAAATACTTTTGCATGACCTTGTAGTTGTTCTGAATAATTTATTGATCTAATCTAAATATCAAATATAAACTAGTGTCTGCGAATCTGAGGAAAATTTTACTTTATGTTTTACTTGTTTATGTATGTAACTGTTTTGTTTCAGAGGGATGGACACACATAGAAGACCTGGATTCTTTTTTTACAAGAATGTATAGATATTATGTATGTGGTGGCTTCTATCCCATGATAATGTCAGATTTGTTTTACCTACTTCAGTTTATATTCATAGTCTGGTTCTCAACATTCTTGGTGCATTGTGTAGACTATCCCAGGTTATTTAGGAATGATCCTAAAGCTAACAGAAGTGAAAAACTTACATTAGAAGATGTGATTTTTGATACTTCTACCTGTGTTGCCAGGATATCTTGGCAATGGTAAGTTTACTGTACAGTATATAACTAGGGTCCTCCTGTAGCTTCACCCGCATGGCATATTCATATAAAGTAGTCTATGTGTTATTCCAGGCTATAATCTATCTCTGTACCAAATTTCATTCAAATCCATTTATTACTTTGTTGTATGAACTTCTGCATTTATAATATTAATAGGATAATAATTTTAGAACATTATTAGTATAGAGTAATTCCATTATATATCCACAAACATAATAGCTGAATTATTATTATGGTTCCCTTAAGTTTTTTATAATTCAGAGTCATGGTTTAAGTAAAATATCTTCCTTACAATTAGTAACAATTTTATTATGTATGCCCTTAAAAGTAAACATTCACATATGATCACTTAAAAGTAAACAGTCACATAAGACAGTATTCATTTATTATAACAAATGAATTTTGTTTCAGGTGGAGTATTGTGGTATTATGCTCCATCATATGGTTAATGAGATTAGTCATATCAATATATCACTTATATTATGCTTATGATACTAAATTGTTTTACAATAATGCCTTAAGAATTAAAGAGGTAAGCATGATTATGACATGAGATTGGACATATTGATTTCATTAAGAGATATTTGTTTATGTTAAGTTTTTAATTTTGTAGAGTGATTTGGCATGGATAAACTGGTCTACTATTCAAGAGAGAGTGAGAGAAGCACAGCCAGAACATCATATGTGTGTTCATAAGCAGGAAATCAACGAATTAGATATCTATCATAGAATACTCAGGTTAGTACTAACATCATTATGTTTGTTATAGTTTTTTGTTTGACATCCTTATGCTATATAATGTCAACATCCTTGTAGTCAAGTTGGTAGTGTCCCTGCCCACTAAGCATGGGGCCCTGAGTTTTATTCTTTGTCGGAGTAGGCATTTTTGTGACAGATGAAAATTTGCTATCAGCTTATTGGTGTAACTTGTGATGTACATTTGTGTGGTTCATAACATGAAATCTAAGAGTGGAGTATATGTAAAACTTCATCTATTAATTAATTATATGTTATAATATGTTTTTACAGGTTTAATAATTACATGGTTGCAATGGTTAATAAGAACCTGCTTCCTCTGCAGATACATGTGCCTTGTATTGGAGATTTTCACTATTTATCTAGGGGTCTTAAGTGGAATTTAGAGTTTCTACTATTTTGTAAGTATTTGAATGCTATTGAAGTCCGTTTGTTTAATATTCACACCATTTTTTGGTTAGTGTTAATATGCAATCTAAGTGTTTCTTAAGTAATAAGATATAGCAATACAAACTTTGTAGTACTCAATTTTTATAAACGTTCATAGCTAAACTGTCTATACATAATACATAAATAGCTAAACTGTCTATACATAATGTTTCCTTATCTTGACATGTCAACTCCTTAGATCATATTTCTTTGATATTATCTTGAAATATGGACAAGAGTTTGAAGCAAATAATACCATTATTATAGTATATTTGGTATTGCTTTTCAGCTAGTCCGTGGAGTCCCTGGGAGAATTGTTGGCAGCTCCGGGAATGTTATAAAGACCATACAAAGCGAATAATGCTAGCCAGGCAGTTGGAGCGGCAGATTCTTATGCTGGGGCTGATCAATCTATTCCTTGCACCCCTCATACAGGCGTGGCAGATACTGTACTTCTTTTTCAATTATGCTGAGGTAAAAATGTATTTAGTTATTCAATAACTAACTTTATTATTACCAGATATACTTAAATAGTGGCAAAAACTTATCTGATGCTTGTGATTCTGGTTATTACCATTAGTTTTTATACATATAATATGTTACTATAGTTGGGTTATGCACTAACCCTTGCAGCAATCCGCAATGCAGTAGCATGTTAGAGTGTATTTGTATATTTTAAGTCTCTGGTATGAGGCAAGACCCATACTTAATAGTGAGACGACTTACCACTTAGTCGTTTGAAGTTTAAGTACAAATAACTAACAAATATATGCTTATTAGCAAGATATATTATGTTGGGTTTATTATTTAGATATAAAATGTATCTCGTCTCCTACTTTGTAGTAAATTTCTTTACATATCTTTTATTAACATTGGGCATGCCAGTAACATGGAGTGTGTACGAGTTACGTATGTGCATGGTGGACACACAGAGAGGGATGGGAGCCAGAGTGAAAAAAGCGTAACAAGGCCCATTTTTTTACCTTTCTCATAAACTAAGGATCTTGTCTGCGGTTGAAATTTAACCCTCTTTTTTATTATTTGTCATTAATAGTACTGGAATTACCAAACGCCAATTTGTCAAATTTATGGTAATGTGTGTAATGTTTTTATTTTGTAAGTTAATGTATTTCCAATGCATTTTTATACAAGAAAATAGCTTTAAATTTTAACTGTGCCAATTTTAATAGTCCTCCGTCTGCGTAATTTTTACTTAGAAATAGGTACAAAGTTTTTGCCTCACATACTCGTAATAATATATAGAATTTTGTTATTGGTGTAGCTGATAAAGCGTTCACCTGCTTCGTTGGGTCTGCGTACGTGGTCGTTGTATGCGCGCGTCACTCTGCGTCATTTCAACGAGCTCGAACACGAGCTGCGAGATCGTCTCAACCGAGCGCACAAGCCAGCCACAAAGTACCTCGCCAGCTTCTCGTCTCCGATCACTACTGTTGTCGCCAAGTATGTATCTTCAATTAGTTCTTTTCATTCTGTTTCTCTTGATCTTGGTCCACTTTATCCAGCTTGCGGAAGCATCAATTTATGAACATTAAACACCTGAATATTTTGGAGATTAAATAAAGACGTATCAGCCACTCAGTGTATTGTAAGTTATAAATAGTGGAACCCTTTCTAATGCCTTCCTATTGTACTTTAACAATTAACCTTTAACCTTTATTTTACCACTCGCTGCCATCCATCCTTATACCACGACGGAAATTCAATTACAGTTATTTTTAGTTGCATCACCGAAGCCGCTAATTATTGCGATACAATGTATGAGAAACTTAGGATGTAAAGTTGATATAACATTTTGATGATATTAATAAAGACAATATAATTTCTTGCAACGACCAATGTCAATTAATGTCAATTAAAAAAAAGAAATGATTATTTGCATTAGTTTGCTTAATGTATTTTTTCCTAATTTACTAATGTATAGTATAATTTTAGTACGTATGACATTGAATATCGGTTGAGTTTATTATTAATGTTAAGTATTATTAATATATACTGATGAGATGACATTGATCGTTGATTGACCTACCCAATAGATAAGTAATAATTATCTACGTATCATTTTGACATACATTGAGTTTCTTGCCGATATTTTTGAGATTTTACCCTATATGCTGTGACGTGTACTTTTTCATATTAATAATAAATGAATATCTTATGACAATTCACACACGGCCATCTGAGTCCAAACTAAGCGATAGCTTGTACTGTGGTGATCAGCAACTGATAAACATACATACATATTTTAAAATATATACTTATATACATATTTACACCCAGACACACAGAACAAACATTCCTGCTCATCACAGAAAACTTTGACCTGGTTGGGAATCGAACCCACGACCTTCAGTGTAGCAGTCAGGTTTATTAACCACCAGACCAACCGGCCTGTCAGTTTAAATCTGATTGGTGTTTTCGTAGTTGAGAGTTTAAAATAGTTTTATGTTTATTTTCTTGACGAGTTTTCTCTAAATTACTCAATTACTTGATTGTGTTGAGTATATGAATTCCAAATTGTGAATGCTCGGAACCATATCTTTATAATTGTGATGAATAAACATATACATTTTATTAAGGGTAATGTTATGTAGTGCCTCTAAGTGCTATTGCGAATTTATGTGTGTATTTAGTGCATTTGTTTAAAAAAAATCTTTTGCATGTAACGTTTGTCTACTCATTCATGATTTTATCAAATCAAGTATGTATATTCAGTTACAATTACGAAATATCGGAAAAAAATATATCTTTACATCTGCCACAATTCGAAAAAGAATGACGTACAAACAAGTTCGACAAGCTTTGTATGGAAAACATTATTTTCAAATCGTGGCCTATGTATAAATTCTTCTTTAAAATACTACAATTAAATTATAGAGAAACTCAATCTTATGTCCTGCGATGCTGGCGCATAATACATGTCATTTATAATATAAAGTAGAATGATATCGGTATGTAATAAATTACGTTCTGTTTATGACAATGTAGCATGAATCAGTGCGATAGTACTGCGCCTTTGTCTTATTAGCGGATGTTTATTTTAAATTGAATGTGAATAGGTGAAGCCAAGATTTATTACGCAACGTGTTCTTTATTTACGTGTCTGTCATTGTTAGGTTTTGTGTAGAAAATATAATATTTGGCCGCGCTCCCGTTGTTAATGAACAGGAAAACTGTATGTGGGTGGATGAGAATTATTTGCAGTTCTATAATAATTTTAAGCAGTGTGATTATTTTAAATCCGTTTCAGTTGTTTACCTCATATCGCCAACTAACTTTACATGATTGTTTTTGGGTGTACCAAGTTTATGTCTTGGGCCTAAAATTTTAAATAGATTAGATTTTTTAATAGTATCTGCTGTGCCTACTCCGAAAATACCTATTCCTTTTAAATTTATATATTATATCTAGTTGTATAAGACAGCCCCACATTGACTAAAATAAGGTTAGTAGTAAAAGTAAGCTATGTGCATTTGCGATTTTTACACACAATAATGTTAGTATTATTATTATAACGCTGTTACTTTAATTATGCTTGACTTAATTAAGGTCTTTAAGAATTTATTGGCAAGATTACGTTTTCATCTGTTTGGTATTTAAATGGATGCAAGCGATGCCGTCTAGTGGAGAGCAAAGCCGTAAAGTTCCGGTTGTTGTCGACAGTTAGCAGTCGTTAAGTCACGGTGGAGGCCTTCGTGGAACATAAACCTTCCGCTATTTGGTTGTCCACGAATCTTTCCGTCAATCCCAGTTGGGGCACCGTGGCAAAGTATGATCGATGTCTCATAAGCTATGATAGGAGTCCCTCTGCCATCGGCCATCAACGGGTGGCCTTTTTTATAGTTTGCCTGCTTCCGTGCATAGTAAATAAAATAAAAATAAACTTTATTTATTTATTTTAACTTTATTATACATAATAATCGCTTACTCAATGTCAATTCTAAATAATCAAAACAATATTTTGATCTTTTTTTGATAGGTTAAGTAAATGTTGTAGCTACTCTGTTATTTCTCTATACCTGTTATTTCCGATTTTTATTCCAGAACCGAATTGTTAGGGTATAAACTGCCGCTGTGCTTACTTACCTAAAAGACGTATCGCGTTAAATAAACGTTATTTGTTCTTTGCAGAAACATAGTGTTCTTATCGGCGAGCGTGCTGGGTGTACTAGTGGCGCTGTCGGTGTACGACGAAGATGTCCTCACGGTGGAGCATGTGCTCACTATCATAACGATCCTTGGCTGTGTGTTAGCGGGCGCCAGGTAACGTCACAGTTCTTCACACTTGGCCCATGCATACATTATGTTAAATACATTTATACGCGTGCGTGCGTGCATAATCGTGCGCGTACCTCTAATTTGCAAAAGTTACGTGCGTATTCAGGAAGTTGCACTACATGTTATGTACATTTTACGACGATTAAAATGATTTGATTTGAATTGTGATAATAAATAAATAACTTAGGAGAACTCACACACAGCCATTTGATCCCAAACTAAGCGTTAGCTGTACTATGGTTATCAAACAAGTGACCGATAAACGTAAATATATATTTTTAAATACAAATATAGATAGTTTTGCACCCAGACACACAACAAACATTCTGCTCATCACATAAAAGTTTCACCTGGGTGGGAATCGAACCCACGACCTTCATTGTAGCAGTCAGGTTCACTAATCACTAGACCAACCGGCCTGTCAATGATGTTTCAGGGCGTTGATAGGGGAGGAGGAGCGACTGGGCGGCGCGTGCACGGGCCCCGCGCGCGGCGAGGAGCTGTTCGTGCAAGTGCTCGGGCACGTGCACTACCTGCCCGCCGCGTGGCGAGGTCGCGCGCACACCAGGGACGTCGCCGCACACTTTCAACAGCTGTTCCAGTTCCGGGCGGTGAGGATCTTATCAGTGGCCTTCTGTACATTATGATAATTTGTGTTGTCTAGAGTACAATCTCTCTCTGTGCCAGATTTCGTCTAGCTTCGTTTATAATTTTTGCATGCAAGAGTAACAAATTGGCATCCATTCATCGATATGGTATTGGGGAATACAACCCCAACAATTGGGAGTAACATAACCCCTGTCAGCTAGGAATCCTGTTTTTATATGTTTATTCAGGGGTTACCAATTTTTTATAACCGGCGGGCTGTTACAAATTTAGTATTTTGTCACGGCGCCCTGCCTTTTTCAAAACGCCACAATCCAAAGAAATAGGTATCTACAATAATAGTAGTTCACGGGGATAAAAATTAAAATATCTAAAATAAGAAATTGATGTTTCTATTACAAAATAATTTAAACAGAAAACAATAAGAAATACTTAAGAAATAGAAATATAAAATACCCACAAATACATATTTGTGGTTTCGGATAATGATAGAGGCACTCATTCATGGCGCCCCTCTTTACTTTGGGTGTTTATTGGTATGAGAGTTATATTTTTATTACGGATGATATTCCAGGTGTATATTCTGTTCGAGCTGCTTAGTCCGTTTTTGTGTCCATTGGTGCTGTTGGTGTCGTTGCGGCCGCGTTCGCTCGACATCGTCGACTTTTATCGAAACTTCACTGTCAGCGTACTTGGCATCGGTGATGTTTGTTCCTTCGCTCAGGTATTAAACATTGATTGATTTATTGAAATATGTAAACTTAAATATAAAAAAACATGACCACATACATATATTAAACATACACATATATAGGTTCTCAAGGTCTTCAAGACAAGAGTGTATAAGCTTCTTCTAAATTAATGCGATTTACCATCCACGACTACATCGCCGCTTACTACCAGGGATTATAGCCAAACATTAACTTAATATGTTAAAAAAATGTGACTATCTTATTTATGAGTTTATCCTATATGATGGATTAATACATTATTAGAATAAAATACTTAATGAACATAAAGCGTGTGATAAGTACATATTAGTGTACATAATGGGATATTGAAATAAAAAATTAATGTGAATTTTCTATTACAGTTAGACATTCGCCGTCACGGTCATCCAGATTGGCAGACAAACGGGAAATTCAGTGAAAAGCTCAAAGGAGGTAAAATTAATATAACTTTTAACAGCGAAAAAAGAAAACATACTTTTGCGTTAAATGTTTTGATATTGTTTAGATAGTCGTAGACATTTTTTCAGTGACTATTTTGGGAGTGTCTAACGTATGTTTACTAATACACAAGTATTGCAAAATGCTTATAGTCTGGTTTTTGTCTATTACAAGTAATCTGCAAAGTTAAGCAACAGCGGGAGTAGTCGGAAGGTGGGTGGGTGTCCTTTCTTTGAAGCTTTACTGCTTTGGAGGGCACGTAGCACTGTCAGTTCCTGTTATCTTCAGACGGAAGGCGTTAAGCCTTCGGGTGGCATGAAATATCCCACCCTTTTGGCAGTTTAATAACAGAGCAGCTTGGTGAAGTATGCTCTATAGTTCGACCACAGTAGAGGAACGGCTTTGGTCGTCATTTTGCGCTAGGGAGCATCTCGCTGTATATCGAGACATTTAATTGTTCTTTAGTATATATATAGTAGGGAATTCTGTACTAAAAACTCATTTAAGGAACAAGTAAAGTGTGAAGATATCGATAGTTTTAACGATTATAAATGTTATCGGTTAGAGGAAATGGGTTAAAGAAGCAGTAATGTGCAGGTAACATGCAGTACAAGCAGGGCGAGGGCGGTAAGACGGAGTTGTCGCTAGTAGCGTTCTCGTGCCGCCACCCCGGCTGGCAGCCCGCCGAGCCCGCGCAGAGACACTTCCTGCGCTCGCTGCGACAGAGCGTCAACCACGCGTTCCCCAACAACGCGCCTGTAACTATTTATGTACTTAATAGTAGGATATATGTTATTCCAGATCTATGTCTGTGAAAAATTTCAATCAAATTGGTTCAGTAGTTTTTGCGTGAATGAAGAACAAACATCCACTAGTCGCATTTATAATAATAGTAGAACTTAGCACTATACAAATAGGATACTACGCCGATTTGATACCATGATGATAAAGAACTATCTAGAATGGATTATGGATAGAAGTATAAGTACAAAATACTTAGAAATTAGTCTATGTTAACCAAGCACATAAGTGTTACTTTTCTCTATATTGTACACGCACTCGCGCATACGTACACATAACTATTTCTCTATATTGTAAAAGCACCTACCCGTACGTACACGTATTGAAAAATACTTACACCCATTGAAAAAGTTAGTGAGGGCAGTCGGTAGGAGGATGGGTGATCACTAGTGGCAAAAATAATTATGAACGCTTCCGTGCTTCAGAGGGCGTGTAAAGCCGTCGGTCCCGGTTGTTGTCGTTAGACAGCAATCGTTGAGCCGTGTTGGAGGCCTTCGGACGGCATAAAAACTTCCGACACCAAGGTTGACCGCTAACCCCTCCACTAATCCGCATTGAAGCAGCGTGGTGGAGTAAGATCTAGGCCAGGAGGCGTAAGAGTACCGTTCGAGGCTCATCAGTAGCTCAACAGTAGTAGGCCATCGATGGGTTGAAGCCATACGAACACGAAAATACTTGACACGGCATTGGCCGTATTTAGGTGTATTAGAAAACTCGCCGTAATCCCAAACGTTTATACCGACTATCTTCTCATTGATGTTATGTACAAAGGACATGTGCTTATGAATTTTATGACCATCATTCATATATGCACATAAATATATGATGCCAGTAACATATTTTTGTTGAAACTGAACGACATTACATGACTGATCAACACATGAATGCATGTATGAATGTAGACGGAGAAAAACAGATTATTTTTACAAAATGAGGCACCAATGTCATCTCACAGTTATAAATGTTTTAAACCGAGTGACCTTTGTAATAAAATCTGTAGTAACTACTTATTTGCTTTAAAATTCTACTCTTACATGAATATAACATTGCACTATTTAAATGTTTTCCTTAAATATGGTTGTAAGACTGTAAACATATTTAATGACTATTATAACTCCAAAGTGCTCATTAAAAAAATTGCATGTTATTCTAATAACACTTCACAAGTGGGTGGGGAAAGTGACACGTTTTTACTTAACATCTGTGTGGTGATTATTTTACTGTAAACTTTACGTTTTTTATTTTAATATTGATATTTTGTAAATTTTCAGAACAAGACGATGTTGGGTTCGTACATACAACAAAGTATATTTGGTGCAAACACGCCGCTACCCGCAGTATTATCATACTACCAGCAGCACAGACAGACATACCGGTTACCCGTAAGTTTAATTATTGAGAAATTTACTATAGTGATTTAATATGGCTTAGTTTGGAGTCAGATAATCGTGTAAGAGTTGTCCAAAGATATTTATTTATTTAATATATACTAGCTTTTTCCAACTCATCAACCATTTGTCCGATCAATATCACTTTGGTACCAAAACTTTTTCCAGAGAATTATGAACAAAGTACCTAAAGACATGAGTGTTTTACATTCTACCATTCTGAGTCTATAAAGGACAAACAAAGATTGATTTTTATATATACAGATAATCAGGATGCTATATTGCTCTGCCGCATGCAAATTTGTTAATACT
>DWJZ01002527.1:0-19210 GCA_018249125.1 Asbolis capucinus
ACATTAAGTGGCGTAACCATTTGACATACATTGCCACTTACCATCAGGTGGGACAATAGTCAAGCATTAACTTATAATATGTAAAAAAAGGCTCGAGGGATTTTCATTGGGTTGGTCGCAAGGAGAAATCTAATTTAATTTTAATACTCCACTTATATTTATTCGAACTGGAAACCACACGAGATTATATAACAAGCACGCCGCTGAGACAACAGTGCGGTGTTGGAAATAAAGTCCAAATTGTTCTCTATGATTAACAATGCCTACCAATCGACTGCAATGTGGGTGTCCTCGCACACGATCTCGGGAAGCAACTCTAACATGCGGCATATGAGACGGTTCCCCGACAGAAATATTGTGTCCATTTTAGTTAAGAAAGTTACAATTTTCAAAACCGTATCATAAATGTATAGCTTATAATAAAAAAAATAGTTTAATGTTAACAAGATATTATTTGTAAATAATATTTCGTTGTAACGTTGTTGTTATAAAAAATATATATTTTTTACAAATTTCTGTTAAAATTGTTTGGCAGTTTTCATCTCCTACCCATAGCCTAGCTTAGGTATTTTGTATTTTTTTACTCATAGCATCCTATAGTTACGCTACTGCTTATAACATATACATAAAATAAACTAACACACGTAAATAAATACATAAACCAAAAAAGATTTTAGTGCCTGTCCATTTTCTAATAGCAAATACTATATTTCTCAAATAAGAGAAATTGCTATGACTTCTGTTATGATTTCGTTTTCTTTGAAACTTATCTCAGACGACATAATATTAGCAATTATTTTTTACTAAGTTTTTGCTTAAACTTAACCTAAATAGACCCACTTTTTACCGACTTCAAAAAAGGAGGGCGTTCTCAATTGTTTTGTATTTTTTATTGTATATACATATTCTATTGAGTGGACCGATTTCGTTATTTTTGCTTTCGAAAGCTGGTGCTTGTCGAATGGTCCTGTTCTATTTTATTTTGAGCGATATTCAGAATTAGAGCTATACCTAATAAATAATAATAATCTGTTGATAAAAAAAAATCTTTATTTTATTACTAGTCAAGGTAATCTGTTGTCGGTTTTTAACAAATATTATTTACACTGAGTATAAATTAATGAAACTGATCTCGGGGCACTGCCACCACCATCTGGTGTGTGCGTGTGTTGTGTTTAAATCCTGCCCATCTTTAACTACAGGGTTTCGATTTAGTTATGGAAAATTACATCAAAAGCAGAAAGGCAGGCCTGGCATTCTGCTTTTGGCAGGCAAAAAAAGGCCTGGGTTGAAACCCAAACACCAAGCTAGTCAATTGTGGAATGGTACACTTGACATACCTTCGAAAACTTTACGAGGTACTCTCAGGAGTGCAGGTTTATACACGACCTTTTCCTCCAACGAATAAGTGATAACTAATTTGTAAAGAGCACGTAACTCTGAAAGTTAGAAATGTGTGCCGCAGGATTTGAACTCAGGACCTCTCGTTCGAGAAAGTAACAATCAAACCACTAGATTATCACTACGATTACATTAGGTTAAGGTCAACTATTGTTAAATTTTTTTTATTACTTATAAAATTACTGAATCAATTTTGATGAAAATGTTATGTAAAATGGGATAAACATGAACGTCGCTATTATCTCACGAAAAAAGGGTTGAAAAGTTATAAAAGTTTGTATGGAAATTTGTTAGTGTTGAAAATATATCCATAAAAAATATATTAACGCACTAAAAAAATACGAAATATCTATTGGTAGCAATTTTGAAATTTGAACCGGGATATTCTACGGAGCATTAATTAATGCCTATAACAATCTAGTTAGCAAACAAAAATTGTATACAATATGTTTCGAAATTTTACTACTTCAACAATTATATATGTAAACAACCCGTCAAGTTCAAAGGGGAGGCTGAGAATATGCAAATGTTTAATAATCGGTTTTTAAATATTTTATATTAAAACATACGAAATTACGCTGAAATTACGCTGTCCAATAAAATATGATAAAATAACTTAATCGTAACATAAATAATGTTATAACATCAGTAAAGGTTTACTCTGTGGTGTATTTACTTACGCATTTTCTTATCTTATAGAAGGTTAAACAGTAGAAATATAAAATTATTATGAATTAAAGTTGCGAACGGAAAACATGAAGTTCGTATCATTTAGACTTTCAAAGTTGGTTGGTGAAAGTGTATTAGCGTTAACATAATTGTTATATTTTATTTAATCTCTTAATATATGTAAATAAATAAATAATAAAAATGGCTGCCAAAGTGTCGTTTGAACAGGCTTTGAATATGACTGGTAAAGACATTTGCATTTTTATAATAAAGAGTTTTTTGGTTATATATAAATCATAGATTAAATGTTTATTTATGTTTCATTTATTTAATTGTTAAGTGCATAAAACAGTTTAATTGTTTTATATTATTATTTATCAGTCTTAATAAAATGGAGCGTACGTTCTTTCTCAGGCTTCAGTGTATCTTTATAATTTTAGTAGAGAAATAAGTTACGATGATCGTCTTGTTGCTTCTTTCCAAATGGTCTAAGACTGAGCATTGAAATTAACTAAAACATATATTTTTATTTGTTTTGTGAGCCCAAGACTTGTCGACAGGTTTTGGCAAGTATAACTACATCATGCTGTTGATGCTTAGCGCAAGTATTTTGATAGCAATGGCGTTTGAGATCTTCTCTGTGTCGTACTTGGTTCCTGCCAGCGCCTGCGAGCTGGCCACTACCAACTCCCAGCAGGGGTTCATGGCTGGAATACCCTTGATTGGTAAGAATATAGCATCGAAACGACCTTGAGAATTAGGTCAGATGGAAGTTGATGGATTAAGCTGGAATGAGTTTTTGCGAATGCTTCGGCTTTAAATGAATTTGCCTAGCTCCTGCACAATACACAACAGCTTTCCGCATAAAAACTCTCAGCAATTAGTGTCATCATATTGTCTAATAAGCATTATTCACAATTTCTTTTTTACCTTAAATAAGTAAACTTTTAACTTCGATCCTACCTGATGGTAATTGGTGATGAAGTCTGCGATGGCAACTTATTAATCATCTAATTATAATAATTTAGCTGTGGCCCCGACTTTAACCGTGTAGAATTTAATAAAAAAGTATATATTCATACACTTCAATTTTATTTATTTGTATATATTTTTCCCAAAGGTATCATTGCCACTTCACACGTTTGGGGCTACCTAGCGGACACCCGCGGTCGGAGGTTGATCCTCATCAGGGCACTTCTCCTCGGCCTTGTTGCCTCAATTTTCTCTGCTTTGTCTCCAAATTGGATCGTTTTCAGTCTTTTGAAATTCTTTTCATCCTGCGGGTAAGAATTTTTGATTTTTTTAATATACATTTTTGCGGACCTATACCGCGAGTAGAGGACCGAGCTGCCACCGCTTAGGCCAGCAATGAAAATCGGGGGAAACGAGTGCTGGACCTTTTCGGGTGTTACTATAAATTTTATTTCTCTTTTCACTTAGTATGTTTTTTCTTAATAAGCCCAAAACGCACTTACATTGAAATTTCCAAAAATATTTAATATGCAGATTTGGTCATCTGGTCTTTTTATGTATTAGTTTCTTCGATTTCTCAGTATAGGCAGTACGTATGCGATTGCAGTAACTTGGCTGAGTGAAAGTACACCGGAGAACAAAAGATCGCCCTTGATAGTCCTTACCGCCAGCATCGTTCTATTGGCGTCAGGAATAATGGCTGGTGAGTTTTTATGATGGTTTCTGTAAAAGAGTTATACGGGCTCCGTGATAAAGTGACCACCGCTGTTGATAAATTAAATTTAATAAAAAATATATCCCCGTGTAAAAACTGACTCTCAGACAAATTCACCGCCATTCCAAACCAAACATTGCCATAGTGAAGGTTAGAAGAGAGGTGAAGGCTTAACAGAACTCAGTAGTATCCGACAGAAGAAAGTTGTCACTATACTATTTTACTTTATTCAGCTGGGTGTGAATTGACAGAAATTTTGACTTGAGTATGGATGGAACCTAATACGCTTTAAAAGATTTGTCTCTTAGTTCGGATTAAGATATTACAGAGTCAGTCTTTACCAATATAAAATATCTTCAATATGGTGGTTATATTCTCGAGAATAATTGATGGAAATAGAAACTAACTCCTTTTAAATTGATGTTTCTGTATGTACTTCTTGTTGAATTATTTTTGTTTTCACAGTATTATCGATACCGATTCTACCGCTGGCATTCTCCTACTACATTCCGTATCTGGACATTCATTTCAACTCTTGGAGACTACTGAACATTATTTTCGCTATGCCTAGTGCCATAGCAGCTGTAGGAGTCTACTTCGCGTATGAGAGTCCCAAGTATCTTTTGACTATTGGTCGCGAGGCTGAGGCATTGGAAGTTTTACGTAAAATGTATGTAATAAACACTGGGAAGTCAGGAGAAGATTATCAGGTAAGTCATATGACTACCATTCTTTGGAAATGTGTTCAGCTGTTATGAAAATATAAGCTCTGCTTGTAATTCTGGTAGGTAACATTATAAATGCAAAAGCTTTGTGATGGACGGACGGATGCTTGTTACTTTCAAGTAAAATTTACTGAACAGATCAGAATGTAGGTTATACTCAGGAATAACACAGGCAACTATTTATTTACACAGGCAGTGTGTGGATGAAACCGCAGACGGAAACTAGTGCGTAATAAATATTCAATAGGTTTTAAACAGTATGCGTTATTGTTAAATACGAGTATAGTATTGCGTTAAGGTTAAACCATTTCGATTTTTGGGGGCAGTGGGAAAATTTGATTTGCCATCTAAAAGTTGGTTAGTACTTGGTTTAGCAGATGCTCCTGCCAATCTTTTTATCAAAATAAACTATTACATTAAGATATACGTTAAGTCCCAAAAGGATCTGATAGAGATTTTAGAAGAGCAAATCTGAATAAAAATCGTTTGTGTAAGAAATGAAAAGAGAAAATGTGTAGCCACGATTCTTTTAGCTTGCCTTGGCGGGTCACTGCCGTAACCCCAGGTTGCAAATATCAAAGTTATATTTTCGTATTGAGCACGATATTACTTGTTTGTAAGAAATCAAAATTTTCACACAAGTTTCTCAAATAGTAGTCGAGATCATAAATATACTTTGTTATCATAAAAGACAATGTAACGAGTAATGTTGTCACACATAATATTTTCATGTGTATTTGTAATACCTTAACGGTAGCGACAATAAATGTGGCTGATAATCTTATAAAGATAGCGGTATTCGCTGGATTGAGAAGGTAGGACCAGTCAGAGCTGCAGGAGGCCTGTGTTGAAGGTGGGGTGGATCTATCCGTTAATGGCTCATTATAAAGCTTAGATTTCTTACATTGCTGTGAACCCCCAGAACATATCCCACAACGCTAATTGGCTGAGGGCTTGTGACTAATCTAAATGCCAGATGATTTCCATTCGCAGGCCTCCGATACAATCAGCTATCTGATGATACAAACGGGCCAAGAATATGATGTTCTTTGATAATTATCTTTCACTATACTCGGTGCAAAGTTCGAAGAAAAACTGCAACTCGGTAAAACTCGTGCAAACTCGGTAAAAAATCGTCAAGTTTATATTGGAAGAATTCCAGATCAAGTTTGCACCGACTATAGTAACAGCTTCGGAATATTGTTACATAAAGAAGTAGTAATTATGACATAACTGTAACAGTGAGACATATGATGTAGCGGACTTATTTGTAGATATCGATGTCCTATATAAAACTGTAATACATCACTTTGCTCTAATATCAATAATTTAAGTAGCTATGCGTGATATAAGGTATTTTTTGGTATTACACATTTTGGGTTGCAACAAGTTTTCAATTACAGTTATCATACGGATTCTAAACGTTTATCAAAATATTCTATAACCTTTATTCATCTGGAAGAGTGTTGGAATCTAATGAAATAATATTTTTTCAAATCGATCCAGTTGTTTCGGGCGTAAACGGGCCAAACAAAAAATAAACATTTTAATCTTTGTAATATAAATAAAGATACTCATATAAGGAAGTTGTAGTCTATACTAATATTATAAAGAGGATATATTTGATTGTTTGTTTGAAGCGAATAGGCTTCGAAACTACTAGGCTGATTTGAAAAATACTTATACAGATTGAATCCTGCATTATCCCTGATGAACATAGGCTATAAAAAAATGTCAAAAATGTTAGGGTTCCGTACGAAAAATTGCGATATTGTAACCCTACGTGTTAAATAATATCCTTATATCGCGTGATGTACTACATACGTGTAAAGTGATGTACTACAGTTTTGTACAGGACATCTGTATCTAATAAAAAGTCCGTGATACCATGTGTCTAACTGTTACAGTTATGTCACCGTAACTATTTTTTGTGGTAACTGGTTCCGAAACATTCGAGGGCAGTTTCTACTACTAATAAAATACTTAGTAGTACTTAGTAAAATACCGATAAATTTTAAATGCTATGTTCCATGTAAAGGTCCTTACGAGAACGTTACAAATAATAGTAATAATGTGAGTAATAAATTCTACATTATCTGCTTATCATTGCAGTAATGGCGTTGCACAGAATAAACATTATTAATATCCTACTAATATTATAAGTGTAAAAGTGTGTAAAAATATTTGTACGTTTATCTTTCCTTTACGTGGTAACCGTTGAACGGATTAAGATGAAACTTATCACATGAATAGATCACATCTAGGTAATGAACATAGGATAGATTTTAATCCGATTGTAACTTCCCCTGCGGTAAAGTGCATGTTGATAATAAGTATTATATTATTATTTTACTTAAATAAGTTGCCAACGTCAGTATTCCGCTCGATTACAATTTTAGTGTTTTTAATGCTAATGTCAACATTGTATATTATGCTTTATTTTTGGTAAGGTTTGGTAAGGTTGGTATTTTTCAATTTTACATAAATGTCGGGACATTATAACATAATATTCTATGAAGATCTTATGAAGATATCGTTACGACTTGATGAAATTGATCTAACCGATGTTGCCTTGAAATATGATGCGTAAAAAGGATTCTCAACACTCATAAGGAGCAGAGCTTATGAATGAATAGAAATCTTTGAAACGTTTTAAAAGAAAGCAGGATTTACTTCTACACTAAATACAATAATCTAAAATTTGAATTAGCGTAGCGACGATAAAGTATTACTCGGAATTCACGTTAAAGAGTGAAGTGAAGTTACTGAAGAAACAAAAAAAAAAACAATTAAAAAAAAACTGGCCAAGTACGTGTCAAGCCACGTGGAATGTAGAGTTCCGTAGTTAACACTGTAATTCGTTAACATGTAGAAGCCATCCGAAATATTTGTTCGTATAAATATATGCTACAGGTATGATTCTTGTTCATACTTAGTACTACAAAACAAATTAAAATAGCCGAGACTAACGAAAATTATCACTTCAAGAACTTATACATTTTTTGTTATTTCTGCATCAGTTTAAACCCTTACGTCGTGTGGCTGCCGTATATTATTGACGGCATCATGGGCTCCTTGGGGAAGAACGACCTGAATCTCACTTTCTGCCAGATGCTACAAACTTCTCAAAATGTCACCATTTCTCAGGTATTTTCTTCATATCAGCTACGTGATTATTGGAAACTAGTTTCCGCCCGTGACTTGGTTCGCGTGGAATAGTTACTTTGGGCTAACCCACGATTTCATTTCTGTCATACATGATTTTTGCGAAACTTTAACCGTTTACGCAGCGCACGCAACGAAAGCTCTCAATAGGAAAAAGCTCGGATTTTGAAACATTCTTCATTGCTGCTTCGCTTCTATTGGTCTTAGCGTGATGATATATAGCCTACAGCCTTCCTCGATAAATGGGCTATCTATGTAGCACTGAAAGAATTTTTCCAGTAGTAGTAACTAGTTTTACAGTAGTTCCTGAGATTAGCGCGTTCAAGCAAACAAACAAATTCTTCAGCTTTATAATATTAATATAAATAATACTTTGTCCGATGTTTGGGAATAAAACGCCCGAACAAATTAAAATTTAAACGACACCGCAATTTTTGGACGCTAACAAGACCAATTGCTTCTTGATGGTATATTCCAAATTGATGTGAGAAAATTTCATTCTATAAATTTGTTGGCCTTGAACCTTATTTGGCAGTAACATCGCTAGGGAAGTATCGGATCGAAGAGGGAAGGCTGATTAAATACCCGAGAAGGCATTTATGTCACAGATGAATGTTTATTCTCGGGTTATGGGTGTTATGTTGTTCATTACAATCACGATAATGTGAATTTAGTACGGATGTAAGTTTATATCTGTGTCTACATTAGTTTTTCAATGTACTCTGTTCTGTAGGAACTTCAGTTATATTGGGTTGTTTACAAAACCATTTGTCAACTTACAGCCAAGTGATTGCGGTATGAACCAGTTTGCCATGGTCCTGGTGTTCGGAGTGAGCTTCTCGTTGGCCACCGTCAACACCATACTCAGCACCTTCATCAACGTGTTTGGCAAGAAGCGGATGCTCATCATCACTCAGGTCACTATGAACCACGTCTCGTTACCAATCCACATTGAAGCAGCGTGAAAAGACCCTCAATTATAAGGAGTTCATCAGAGCAGTGATGGTTTCTCGAACGTGAAGTCCTGGGTTCAAATCCTGCAGTGAGCACCCAATTTCCAAAGTTATGTCCGTATCAGAAGTCGATTATCATTTGCTACGGTGAAGGAAAACATCGTGAAACCTGCACTCGTGAGATTTCCCATAAAGTTCTTAAAGGTATGTGAAGTCTATCAATTGGCACTTAACCAGCGTGGTGGACTATGCCCCCTACCTCTGACATTGTGAGTAGAACTCGGAGCCCAATAGTGGAACTGTTATGGCTTGCAATGATGATTTTCAGTAGTGAGCCATAAAGCCCGGTTTCCACCAAAACGAAGTGGAGAAATGTGTTTTAATTACCAATCAGATTTCATCTACATCCCCTCTTCGTTAAGCTACGGTGGAAAAAGATCAGGAGGTTTCGATGTCTTATTTTTATATAGGTTTCTGTTCCGCTATCGAGCAATTCTCATGACATCATGAACGTAGCTGAAAAGGGATGTATTCATGAGGTTCTCGAGTGACGATAAAAAAAATAACCTTTCAAAGTGGTTACTTAAGCATTTGCTTTAGGTTTGGACATCATTCTTCCGTACAACAGGGTCTGGGAATTTTGGAACATTAATTATCAGGGAGTTTAGTGCATATTACAAATAAACACTTGCTTGGTTAAAGAAAAACGTCACGAAAAAACCAGAACACTCGAGAGTTCTCCAAAAAGGTCGACTATGGCCCGTTTCCCGTTACATTGTGAGGAAACCCGAACCAAGTAGAAGGACAGTTGTTCGCAGTGAGTTGATTGAAGCGTAATGGAAGAAGCCTGGAATACTTAATAGGAACTCATTAAGATTTCAGCAATTTTAACTTTGACTTACGGTTTAAATAAAGTCTAATACACTAGCTTCTGTCCGAGATTTCGTCCGCATGGAATAGTTACTTTGGGCTAGCACAAATTTTGACTCGCGCCTTCGCTTGTAAAGATAAGTACTGGGTCTTTAATCTTACATCATGTAGATTGTAGGTTATTCTCAAAACCAAACAAATGTTATTTTAAAGTCCTACGAAACTTTATCCGTTTACGCAGCGCAGGCAGCGGAAGCTCTCGATAGCAAGAAAACCATCGATTTTGAAACATTCTTCATTGTTACTCCTATTGGTGGTGCTGACATATAGCCTTCCACGATGAATGGTCTATCTAACACTAAAAGTATTCAATACACACCAGTAGTTCATGAGATTAGCGCGTTCAAGCAAACAAACTCTCCAGCTTTATAATATTAGTATGGACTAACTGCATTAACACTCAAAAACTAGCTGATTTTTAAACCTAGAATTTAAACGTGTTCTTATACAAGAACATTATCATGAACTACTGGTCCGAATTGAATACTTTACTTATACTTATTTTCTAGCTGGTGTCAGGAGTTGCAGGCCTGTTGGTAAACCTGAGCACTGACTGGATGATCAGCGGTTCCCTGTACATCATCTTTATCTTCGGAGTGCTCAATTTTGGTTATCTCAACATTTTCACCGTGGAGATCTTTCCTACTTATGTCAAGTATGTCATTTTTACAAGCTTTTATTTAACTTGCAGTGTCTGTTTATATATAAGTATGTTAGTAGATTTGTATATTAGTTTGTTACGGGTCAAATGCAAGCTTAATTAGACCCACTTCCTCTTACACTACGGAGCGGAAATTTGGATGAAAGCCTTTCATACTGATGACAATGCATTTTTATGATAAGTATGACCTGATACTGCGTTCAGGATGAGCTCCAGACAAGGGAACGCCTCAACGGTTAACAAATACAGTTATGATATTTTGTGTGTCTCTTTGTATTATGGATCTATAATTAAAGCTTGTGTTTTTAAATATTTTTAATAAAATTTGTTTTTCATTTGTTCTGGAGAAGGAATGTAATATATATTTGGCAAATGGGAGATATCCCGCAAGATCAAGCCGAGTTCCATTTGTTGTCCATATTTTGACCTGTTATATTTTCGAGTGACGTAATTAGCTGATGGTGTGATTGAAGTACCTGTGACGTCATCGTGCTAATTATTGTGTGATGTTGCCACAGAAGTAAGTAATTGAATCTTGCTCATGTAGGTTTTACTACGTTTACAATATTATATGAGTGAGTAATTAAAATATAAGGTGATATCAAACTTTGATTTCACTAAATATACCAATATAACGACAAAAAGCTCAATATATCATGTAAATTGTACGTAGTGTGTCCTTAGTAGGGAAATAGTCGAGTTACCTTAAATTAAGTAACGCAGTAGTAATGAAACTTACGCTGGTGTGCGTGCGTTCTCAACCGTTTGTATGAAGTTACCCTACTCTAGTTTACCTACTTTGTACTGTGTGACTGATAACTAATAGTTTTGTGTTCTTTACGTGTTATGCCTGTTGCAGGGCGATGGCGGTGTGTCTGACTCTGATGGTAGGCCGTGGTACCTCGGTGCTGGGTGTGAACTTGCTGAAGAGTATGTTGGTGAACGACTGTGAGGGTTCCTTCTATCTCTTCGGTGCACTTACTCTTGGTATGGTTTTTAAATTTTTTTCTACATAAAATCTAACTACGTCATACATATCTGTACAGAATTTAATGGGAATACAATTTAATTCACTGACTAGTGAATTCAAATTCTTCAACGCAGTTTCTTTTCATGCTAAACATTTAGGTATGCCCTTTATAGATTACACCCTTCGAGTAATACGGGTTTCTCCGCTAGAATGCGGATTTACAGACAGACGAGACAGCTGGCCAGACGGACTGACAGACGAGACAGCCGGCCAGACGGACAGACAGACGAGACAGCCGGCCAGACGGACAGACAGACGAGACGGCCGGCCAGACGGACAGACAGACGACTTTTATAAGGAACCTTATCATCTTTTAATGACCGATACTGATCACTTTATATTTCCAGGTGGAGGCCTTCTAGCATTCCTATTGCCAGCTGATGTGAAGATATCTAAGGATAAGTTTAAAAGTCTCACCTCGTGAATAATAACATTGTAGAAAAGAAAACGATACATAATTTTTCTTTGTGTTGTTAGTTTGATTGAATGATTAAATTGAATGATTATTGGGTTATGATTTTAGTAATGTAGTATTATCAATTAATTAATTAATTATAGAATAATAATAATTTAAATTGAATAAAATTTGTAAAATTTATTTTATACACAAATTAAAATAAATTTAAAACTTAATGTACAACTTAGTGACAGTCGTAGTTAAAAAAAAATATTTATAAATTGTAAATCCATTATTGGCTATGTTTTTTTCCATATGTCATGTAATTTTTATCAATTAATTTTGAATTTGTAAAATAAATAAATAAAATTACTCCTTTATATGATTTTAAACTCGATTCATCGTGGTCTGTGCATGAGGGTACTTACGATATAAATTCACAAAAAGCTTTTAACCGTCACGCTCAGCCAGGAACATGATCCGTGCAACTGGGTGAAATATCGGCGTGAAAAACATACATCGTGAGTACCCATAGTATAGCATAATTTACCCTAATTCTTGGTAAAGTGATTGAAAATGCTTAAAATTTCACTAGTTCACATTTTTGGCCAACCACTTGCATTTTACATATATTTTTAAATATTAAATCTATGCTAATAATAAAACTGTAACGGGGTCAATTCTGAACATTAAATATTTTAAAAATATTGATGGAGGGAAACTTTGTTATCGATATAGAGACCAAAACAATTTTTTTGGATTTATTATCTGTCTGCCTGTCTATTCGAGCTTCACGCAAAAACCACTGGATATATTTAGATGAAACTTATTATAGACGTAGTTTAAAACCCGAGAATGGTTATAGGATATGTTATATCCCAGGAAATGGCTTAGTTCCCACAGGATAACAGATTAAAATTAGTATGGCAACTCCGAAACCAATTGACCAATTTAGATGAAATTTAGCATGTTTGTAGCTTATATGAGAGCAATGGCTATAGGATACTTTTTATCCCAGCAAACTGTTTTGTTCTCGTTGTATAATAGGTTAGAATTAGTATGCCAACTCTGAAACCATTGGAGAACTCTTCTTCCGAAGCGAAGCTAAAGCAATTTTTAGTATTAAAATGTTATATAATGTTTTCCATTGATTAAAAAAAAATATTACTCTGTTTTTCAGTATTTGTTGTTATATCGGCAACAGAAATACATCATCTCTGCAAATTCAAATAACTATCACAGCCTGGTGACAGATGGACAGACAGACAGCTGAGTCTTAGGATCCCATTTTACCCTTTGGGTACGGAACCCAAAAAAAGACTAGGTCTGTCTAGTTATTGAGGAATATTAATATTAGGCGTCATATTTGTAAAATAAGGCGTAAAACGTCAATGGGATTTTTTGATTAATATTAAAGAAATTACCATTTTAGAGACGTATGTGGTATAAATGACATAAACAGTCGTCTAGTTTGGCAAATGTGTGGGAGAACTCGAGAATAAATCGTTGGCGCACTTATAATGGCGTGGGAAAAACAGTATCAATAAAATAGACAATTTATGTCGTGTAGGAATTGTAATGGAAAATTTTAATCATAGTGCAACAACTCAGAAAAAAAAGTAGTAGGATTTTCCAGTGAAACTTTACGAGTACAATTTTTTGGTCTGACAAACATGTTTCTGATATTAACGAGGCCTACATATATTCAGTAAATAATCGATCTGGAATTTTTTATTCATACTATTTTGTATGGTAAGAATTCCAGATCGAAAATGCAGCGAGTAAAGAGCCTACTACACTGTTCCCATACGGATTGGGTAGTGCCCAATCCAAGTAACGGAAAATTATGTTAAACGGTTTACTCACACACGGCCATCTGACTTCAAACTCATCGTTAGCTTGTAATGCTGATCAGACAACTGATAAACATACATATATACTTTTAAATTATACTTTAAATAGGTATTCCACTCACACAGAACAAACATTCCTGCTCATCACAGAAAAGTTTGACCTGGGTGGGAATAGAACCCACGACCTTCGGTGTAGCAGTCAGGTTCACTAACCACTAGACCAAGCGGACTGTCAACCAACCAACTGGCCTGTTTGTTTGTAATGTATAAACTCAAAAACTACTGGGCCGATTTTAATTTTTTTTTACCAAAAAATGCCTTGAAATCTAACCTACAGATTCTTTCAGAAAAAAAACATTTCCTAGTAAACAACGCGAAGTGAGGGAAGTAAGGGTGAGTTACTAGTGTTAATAATGTACTCGTACATATTAGTATAACAGTACTTTCAAACAAGGAAGTTCACACATACATCCACGTTCATACATGCATATATTGCGTAGATAAATTCATATTGGAAATTTCAATATTTGTTTAAATTGTTGTTCCTTCTGATAACTGAGGAAGAGCATAGAATTCACCACGTTCCAATGAAGTATACGAGTTGAAGACGAACCCAAGATTCGGAAGTTTCAAGCAACGCGAAGATTGGCTTTAAAATTTGGCTTTAAACTTTTCTTAACACTGGCATCAGATGATAACAACCGAGATCAACACCTTCACGTGGCCTGCCAACCATAGAAGCGCTTAAGAATTTTTTGCCAGTAGTATTTGCCACTAGCGGTCACCAGACCGCGTCGTTATTACTTGTGAACTACACACTTGACGTGGACATTAATCTAATGGTTACTAAACCTGACTACTAAGCTGGAGGTCGTGCGTTCGATCCCCACTGAGAATCTTTTTTCTGTGGTGGATTTTGTAAAAATATCTACTTTATGTATCTAAAATGTGTGTTTATCATCATACTAGATACAAGCTAATACTTATTTCGGGGTTAAATGTTTGTGTGTGTGTGTGTAGACCTGAGATATAAAGAAAGCCAAGCAGCCGGGTTATGAGTACTGCAATACTTCTAACACGAACTAACTAAATTAAATTGTAACTAAATTAAAAATCATATAAATCCTAAAACACTTACATAAAACATTAAACAGCTTAAGATTAATATAACCCGGAAAGACCAATCAAAATCCGGGTTTCGAAACACTTTAGCACAAGCACATCACAATAGGCAGTGCTCATTGGCCGATTTGATAATACTGAATAAATACGATGAGTTATCGGCGATCTCGGGTCGTCGGCCGCGGTACCGTTCCGCTTGCCCCTGAACGACGAAACTATCGCCAGGGAGCTGGGAAGTTGTTTGCTGCGACGGACGAGGCACTTTTGATTTAACATTATGTTAAGTTTAAAGCTACGGAGTTGGTGTGTCTTGCATTCGATTTGTATATTATTGGTATTACTATAGGCGGTGTTTTTTGGCCAATTTGATAATAGTGAATAAATAAGATGAGTAATCGGTGATCTGGGGTCGTCGGCCGCGGTACCGTTCCACTTGCCCCTAAACGACGAAACTATTGCCAGGGAGCTAGGAAGTTGTTTGGTACAACGGACGAGGCACTTTTGATTTAACATTATGTTAAGTTTAAAGATAAGTAATTGGCGTGATTTGCGTTGGATCTAGAGATTTTTGGTATCGCAATAGACATTGTTTATTGGCTGATTAGATGTTAGTGAATAATCGTCGAAACTCGGAATGGTGTCTGCCGTGGTACCGTCCTACTTACCCCTGAGCAACTGGGACAATGCCCTTTTAATTTAGCATTATGTTAAGTTTAAGCTTAACACGTATGATGTGAAGTAGGTAGTACTTGGTTAACATTATGTTAATTTTAAAGATGGGACGTATAATATTATGTTAATAATACGTCAATGTTTGACGCAGAGTTTCTGTTCTATCGTTTTAAAATAGTTTTTGTGATAATAATATAAATAGTTAAATTTTTATTTAACTGGTATATTTTAAGATATACAATTCAGATCAAAGAATTTTAAGCAGAGCTTGATTTGTGAAATGGCACGTATTGTTATTGTAACCTAACGTAATAATTATCTATAGTTCTTTTAACTTAACATAAAAATTCTAGTCTTGGCTTATGCCTAATTGTTTTATTTATATAAAACAATGTTTTTATTTAGATAAAACAACTTTTTTTATTTATATAAAACAGTTTTAATATTATAAATTAACATTTTTTTTATATAAATAAAAAATATATAAAGCTTTCTTGACCAATGAATATTATTTAACTTGAATTCCATCGATACATACATGGTTTGCACCTCATTATAGAGAATATGCGCATGTCATTAGATAATCACAGTGATTTATACGTGCACACCATATTAATACCAAGCAGTGTGTAAGTGATTGCATATTGACTTGTTATGCCATTACATATATGTATGTATATTATGTTACAGTTGATATCGTTAGATAAAAATCGTCCTTTGTAAGTCTCCGGGTGGTATCAAAACTTACGATGCTCGGGTTGGGATACTCCAAACTGAGGCCTGTTGGAGTGTCCTGCGCCCTGAGCTTCGTTACAGAAGGTGCTAGGCCTCCACAGTTCTGCGGAGAGTCTCGTGCTCAGCAGTGGACCATAAATGAGTTGAAGCTCAAAAAATATATACGTCAAAAAATATATACAAAAAATATAATATATATTTTAGTGATTTTTGCTTACACAATCAGAAACTTTTTATTATTATAAATATTAGATTTTAATACTATTATTTTCCGTCTTCATGTTTTGAGGAATTAAAAATAATAGGCAATGAGAAATAAAGTAAGCTGATATATATCACAATAGTTTTTTTGATAAACATTGTTATTTCGAATGTTTAATAATGCAGCAGGTATTCCACATATTCAATTATAAGATACGACTTCATAAGTTAGTGATCAGCGACGCATTGGTGATGTCCCTACTACTGAAGTCTAAGGCGGTGATAACTTAACATCAAATAGCTCGTCTCGTTGTATCTACTTTTGCAAGAAGGAAAACTAAATAAATGACGATCATTTTAACATATCCATTTTTTGTAGTCGCAACAAATTTTTCTTCGGTTCGTATGATGAGCGTCCAGAACGACGAACCATTCCACTAATCAAATTTTGTAACTGCGGTTACAATACATTGCATTTTTTTCAATCAATCAATTATTTAATACCGTTAAGTAGATATCGATGGATATCTTGCATAGTTATTTAGCTCGTATGATGGAGAATTGTTACAGAAACTGTTCACTTGCCTACTTTTGTTGGTTCTATTATGAATGTTCGATGGATTTGAATAAAGAATTTAAACGCTGCGTATGTAACATAGCAATAGGTCAACAGTCTAACCTTGTATTCAAAAATCGTAATTCGACATTTAAAAAATGAACTAGTTAATTGAAACACGTGTTTCAATTGGGCATGTACAATGCAGTAACTGTTTCATTTTTGAAATTAAATGTATGGAAGAGAATACAGGTAAATCCTCCAACGTAAACGTAATTTGCTCCTCTGATATAAGCGTAATTTTAAAAATATGCACATCTGTGTTATCACGTGAGATAAAAAGAATAACCAACCGTTTATTCACACACATAAGGTAAACCTCGTGTTTTCTTCGTTATTTAAAAAAAAGCAAAGAACCAGACTATTGATACTAACAGTAAAATAAATTTAAAAAAAATGTTTTCATCATTATACATATATATAAAATAAAAAACTAGGCTATCGAAACTCATGGTAAAATTTGTAAACATTCCGTGTTTTCTTTACAATTTAAATAAAACAAAGATCTAGGCAATCGAAACTCACAGTAACAATGAAACGATGTAAAACGGTGTGTTTGAGTAAGTTAATCCCGTTTTGCAGAGCGTGACGGCCGCAGGTTCACGATACAGAAGATACGAGAGTCAATTGATTTCCGTGCAGTGGCGCGCGCGCATCTGATTGAGCTAACCGTAAAGTTACAACAAACTTACTACAGCCTTTTGATACTATATGGATGGATGAATAAATATTTAACTAACTTACTACAGCGTTTTAATACTATATGGATGGATGGATGAATTTAAGGAGTTTAAGTTTCAATAGCTTAGTTCGATAGCGTCAAAATCGGCGACAAGTATTTACTTTTATGGCTGACTTCCACCCATTAATAGCCCAGTATTGAGCATGGCTCTTTCATGGATGAGGAGAGCTAGAGCATACTCCATCACGCCTGGACTACTCCATCACGCGTTTTGGTGCTAATGTGGATGAAAGATAAGATAAGAGTTTCAATAGTCTAGTTCTGATTTCGTGTTTACTTCATATATCTGGTTTCCACTCATTAATGGCCCATTAATGAGCATGATGTTTTCCTGGTAACTGAGAAATTGCAGAGCATACACAATTACGCCTGGAGACAAGTGGAAGCTTTAGATTTCGGGAGCATTTGGTACTAATATGGATGAAAGATAGGTGTAAGATATGAGTTTCAATAGCCTAGTTCTTGTTTTTGACTGCGCGAACAACAAATATAAAAATTAAGGTTTACGTTACAGTCAAGTGAATTATATAAAAATAAATATTTGTACATGTGACTGCCCTTGCTAATAAATCTATAAAAAACCTAAATTTATTAATTTCCTTATTGATAAAATGGATAACGTGATTGAAAACATGAAGTATTTGAACGAAACTCATGCCGAGAAACGTGACTTCTGAATGTTGTAGAGAAAATACGAACACTAAGGGAAAAGCTGGATTAATTCATTGAACTCTTCGACCTAATAACGTGTCCGTGGGACAGCGTGGAAGTTATCATGATCGATGAACTTTTGTTGTTTCATTGTTATAGAACTCAAGGTAAAGATTTTTAGTATTTCTGTCTAAGCTTGTGTGCACGCTTATGAAAACGGTTTCTCAGCTGATGTGTACAACTTGGATCTTATCATGGATTTTATCATTGGTTCACACAGAAAGTATGTTAATTAAAATAATCCCATATACGTACTTTAAATATACTATAACAAAGCGCAGACAGGTCACCCCAGACCATAAAATTAAAAACATTTTGAATGTAGTTAAATGTAAATATATCCAACAATCTTAAAATATTTGTTCTGAACATATTAACGACCAATTACTTGGAAGGTAGTGCGTCTTCACAATGGCTATAACAAACGTTATAAACGTCACGATGTTTGGCGTCCCATGGCGCGGGGAAGATCTGTTAACGAGAACAAGTCCTAGAACGGGCCAAAGAGTTGTGTCATAGACATGTCAGAGCTTTGAAGCTGCGGTACAAATGTACGTAAATCTCATATAAACTTATACATAACAATTGGTGAATATATAAAACGAACGACAACATTAATTTTTTAATGCGTTCAGTATACTTAATTGGAAAAAGAGTAAAAATTAGATTTATATATATTTTTTTTTCATAAGCAATTTATAGCATGAAACAATTTGAAGACGGTCTTGCAAACCTCAGACGATTTATATATGTCCAACGGGTCATTCTAATCATTCACATTACAATTATATGTACTTCTAGTCATCGCATCATCATGTCAAACCCATCATGGCCCACTATTGTGCTCGGTTCTCTTCTCCGATTGAGAAGGTTAAGGCCATAGTCCACCACGCTGGCCAAGTGCGGATTGGCACACTTCACACCTTTGAGTTTTGGAAAC